>CM055125.1:19462229-19665867 GCA_029206835.1 Rana muscosa | reverse complement strand
AATGTCAGTGTACATTTATATGTTTAACATCATTACGCTGCAAAATAACATTTTAGCATTAACACACAGGTAATTACCTTGGCTGGGTTCCATCTGGCATGTAGAATAGTTAATACTCACAACAAGGTGTATTTTCTGACAATCTGCCATTTGATTGTGGTCCCAGGCTGTTTAAATAGGATTTTTTGCTTGGGTGTACCAAGATGGCCACCGCGCGACTTCCTCCGGCTATTGCGCATGCGCGATTGCGTCATGCCGTGACTCCGCCCCCGGAACGAGTAAAGCCAGGCTGTGTGGGGCGCGCGAAGCGTCCACACTAGCCAGAGACATTGCAGAATGCAGACATTTAAATGCAGCAGTGCTACGCTGCTTTATAGAGACCATTACCCGGGTAAAGCAATGTGTGACCCGAGGATTATAACTGCCGCTGAGGAGAAAATATGCTCCTGTGTGCCCTTCATGCCCAAAAAAGATCCACAGAAAAAGGGGCTCCCACACTTATATGGCGCATTTAGCAGCCCAAGATGTGGGACTCCGTACTGCAGGAGAGCATGAACCTGCAACGGTAGCACCATGAGACGGTGAGGTAAGGCTGATTAGTGATCCTGTAGGGATTGAGGACAGGAAAAAGAATGTCTGAAGGGGGGAGTAACTCTTTCTTTTATAGAGTTACGTGGTCCTGGGGGTTGATCGGGGGCGGAGCCATCAACCATTACTATGCTGCCATGGAAGGCACCAGGAAAGACTTTTATGGTAGGTAATGAAACACAAGAGGTTTAGCTCCCATTGTTAAGAATAACACAAGGTTGCTGTAATTCATGCTGTGAAGGAAGACGCTATTCACCAGTTTGCATTTTATTGATATTACTGAGAAAAAGACCCACTCACTCATCTTACATTTCCATTTCTCATATATACATATACAGGTGCTATTGACATGAAATTTTCACCACATGTCGGTAACAACTCATGCAATCAATACATACAAACACACCAAAATGAAGTTATGTGTAATAAAAGAGAATGACACAGGGAAAAAGTATTGAACACATGAAAAAAGAGAGGTGCAAAAAGGCATGGAAAGCCAAGACACCAGATGTAATCAGAAAGCAATCCTGTTTCTTTTCAGTGCAAATTAATATCAGCTGGTTCAGTCTCAATTGATGGCCTATAAAAAGGTGTCTCATTACCAAGGTGTCACACAAGAAAAATCTCATGATGGGTAAAAGAAAACCTTTACAACCTTATTGTTGCAAAACATACTGATGACATTGGTTAAAGAAGGATTTCTAAACTTCTGAATGTTCCAGTGAGCACTGTTGGGGCCATAATCCGGAAGTGGAAAGAACATAATTTCACCATAAACCGGCCACGACCAGGTGCTCCTCGCAAGATTTCTGACAGAGGAGTGGAAAGAATTATCAGAAGAATTGTCCAAGAGCCAAGGACCACTGGTGAAGAGCTTCAGAAAGACCTGAAATTAGCAGGTACAATTGTTTCAAACTGTCCCAAAACAATAAGTTATTCACTCAACTGCCATGGCCTGTATGCACTCTCACCACGCAAGACTCCATTGCTGAAGAAAAAGCATGTTGAAGATCATTTAAAGTTTGCTGCACAACATTTAGACAAGCCTGTGAAATACGGGAAGAATATAGTCTGGTCAGATGAGACCAAAATTTAACTCTTTGGATGCCATAATACACACCATGTATGGAGGTCAAATGGCACTGCCCATCACCCCAAAACAGTACTGGCAAACTTCATATCGTTGAAGGAATGATGATGGAAAAATGTACCAAGACATTCTTGATAAAAATCCGCTGCCATCTACCAGGATGATGAAGATGGGACATTTCAGCAAGACAATGATCCCAAACACAAAGCCAAGGAAACTATCAATTGGTTTCAAAGAATAAAATTTTTTTTGGCTGGAGTTAGGCCTCGTACACACGGCCGAGATTCTCGTCGAAAAAAACATGTCGTTTTTTTCGACGAGATTCTTGGACAAGAAAATTGTCCCGGCCGAGTGTACACACGCTCGATTCAAAGAACCCGCGGTTCTTTGAATGGAGCATACGCGGTGACGTCATCGACTACGACGAGCATGCGCTCATCACATTCGATGCCGTCGCCGCCATCTTGGTATACCCTATGTATGCCTAGGAAGCTACCGCGCATGCGTCGAATTCATTTCGAACATGCGCGGGCTTCCGGGAGGACAGGTAAGTGTACACACACTCACTTTTCTCGTCGAGAAACATGCCGACGAGAATCTCGATGAGAAAATAGAGAGCAGGTTCTCTATTTTCTCGTCGAGGTTACTTGTCGGTTTTCTCGACGAGAAACCATACACACGAACGAATTTCTCGGCAAGACATCTCTGCCAGCAAGTTTCTTGCTGGTTCTTGCAGAGAAACTCGGTCGTGTGTACGAGGCCTTACACTTAAAAAATTTACCTGTGCCAACTTACATACCAATTCAAACCTACAGAACCGTTTGTAATCCAGGGACTGCCTGTACAGTGATTTCAGCTTTCACAGAGATCCCACAGGTATGAAAAATTACATTTGTCCAAGCCGGAACATTGTAACAATGTAAAAATTGCCAGGCATGGACTTCAGCTTTTAAAATTGTGCTTTAAACATAAGTGTAACCATGTTAATTGGTTGCATTATATGCCACAATCACCCATACAACCTCATTGTGGCACCCTAGTCTATGAATGCCGTCATATAACCCTCTACTACCATTCAGATACTGGTGCTCCTCATGTGAAGGCAGAAGACTTGACCTATAGAGAGTTTTTATTGACGTGTCTCCATTGAGGAGATTGAAAAAAAAACAATGAATTTCTGGTTAGATCAACAGTTATTTTCTGAACTTGCAGAAAATATTCTTAGCCTGGAAAAAACGAATGCAGCTACCACATCTAAGCCCTGGTTCATACTGGTGCATTTTGACATGCGATTTGACATGTCAAATCGCATGTCAAAAAGGTGGCATTTGCTGGCAATTGCACCATCCTAATCGGTGCGACGCCGATTTCAAAAAGTAGTTTCTGTACTACTTTTTGCGATTTTGGGCCCGCGATTTACATTGACATCTGTGCAGAAACCTGCACAGATGTCCCTGTAATGGCGGCCGAAATCAGGACTGACAGGCGGGAATGAAATCATGCGAGTTCAACTGAACTTGAACGGCTTCACTCCCGCAGCCCAGTGTGAACCAGGGCTTAGAACATTTTTGTTTTTTGGTTTAGATATGCTTTAACCACTTAAGCCCCGGACCAATAGGCCCCTTTTTGCGATTCGGCACTGCATCGCTTTAACTGACAATTGCGCGGTCGTGGCTCCCAAACAAAATTGACGTCATTTTTTTCCCACAAATAGAGCTTTCTTTTGGTGGTATTCGATCACCTCTGTGGTTTTTTTATTTTTGCGCTATAAACAAAAATAGAGCGACAATTTTGAAAAAAATGCAATATTTTTAACTTTTTGCTATAATAAATATCCCCAAAAAATATATAAAAAAAACATATTTTTTCCTCATTTTAGGCCGATACGTATTCTTCTACATATTTTTGGTAAAAAAAAAATAAAAAAAAATCGCAATCGCCGTTTATTGATTGGTTTGCGCAAAAATTATAGCATTTACAAAATAGGGGATAGTTTTATGGCATTTTTATAAAAAAAATTTGTTTTACTAGTAGTGGCGGCGATCGGCGATTTTTTTCGTGACTGCGACATAATGGCAGGCACATCGGACACTTGACACATTTTTGGGACCATTGTCATTTTTACAGCGAGCAGTGCAATAAAAATGCACTGGTTACTGTGAAAATGACACTGGCAGTGAAGGGGTTAACCACTAGGTGGCGCTGTAGGGGTTAAGTGTTCCTAGGGGCGTGTTTCTAACTGAGAGGGGGCGTGGCTACGAGTGACACGTCACGATCTCCTCTCTGATTACACAGAGCGGAGATCGGGGACAGTGTCAGTAGGCGAGCGGGGAGATGTTGTGTTTACACTAACATCTCCCCGCAACATCCCTCCGTGAGACGATCGCGGGGATACCCGTGGCGATCGAGTCCGCGGGACCCGAGGTCCGACTCACGGGGATGACTGCAGGGTCGTGAGCGCGCGTGCGCGACCACACGGCAGGCAGTTAAAGGGGACGTACAGGTACGTGATTGTGCCTGTACGTGCCATTCTGCCGACGTATATATGCCGTGAGCGGTCCTTAAGTGGTTAACTGGTCTTCAACACTGGTGGAAGACAAGGTCTTTGCAATGATTTCAGATTTCTATAGCTGGTTGTTTCTTTGGCTTATCTAGAAAAATCTAAATGTTTTCTTGTTGATCTAACTTCTCTATTTTCCTGTTGGGCTCTTCTCCAGAATACTTACTAAATCCCTTTAGTACGGTTTCCTCATTCCTGCACGTTGATAAACGGTCTTTAGTGGTTTAAAGTAGGGATGAACTGATACCGGTATCATTGCCGATGCCCAGAATTTTTACAAGTACTCTCACTCATGTAAATACTCTGATTCCCGAAACCGATACTTTGCGGTGCGATTTGCGTCCATACAAAATGGATGGGCTCTGTCCTCCGGCACCCACCAATCGTCGGTAAACAACACAGAACGGGGATCTGCCTATGGATTCTGTGCAGGGACTGGAATCCATCTTTTCCCCTAGTAAAGGCATCACACTGTGTACACAAAAACACTGGCTAGGCACACAGTAACCCTTTGATGACCATAGATGTTTAACCCCTTCCCAGCCAGTGTCATTAGTACAATGACAGTGCATATTTTTAGCACTAATCACTGTATAATGCCGCGTACACGCAACCGTTTTTCATAACGAGAAAACTGCCATTTTTTAGATTGGTCGTGTGTATGCTCCATAGCAGTTTTCTCACAGAGAAAACTGCCCGCAAAAAAATTAGAACCTGCTCTATTTTTTCTCGTCGTTTTTTCCCGTCGTTCTTTTTCTCGTCGCGAAAACCGCTCGTGTGTATGCTTTTCTAAAGGGAAAAAAAACGTGCATGTTCAGAATCAAGTTATGAGACGGGAGCGCTCGTTCTGGTAAAACTAGCGTTTGTAATGGAGATAGCACATTCGTCACGCTGTAACGGACTGAAAAGCACGAGGCTGAAAAGCGCGAATCGTCTCTCACCAAACTTTACTAACACAAGATCAGCAAAAGCAGCCCAAAGGGTGGCGCCATCCGAATGGAACTTCCCCTTTATAGTGCCGTCATACATGTTGTACGTCACCGCACTTTGTTCGAGCGTTTTTTTTCCTGAACGTGTGTATGCAAGGCAGGCTTGAAAGGAATCACGACGAATCACGTCGAGAAAAATTACGTTTTTTTGCATGACAGGAAAAACGGTCGTGTGTACGCGGCATTAGTGTCACTGGTTCCCGCAAAATGTTTAACGAGTCAGTGTAGTGTCTGATTGTCCGTTTCAATATCGCAGACCCGCTATAAGTTGCTGATCGCTTTTGCTAGTATAAAATAAATAAATAAGAATTCCATAAATATATACTATAGTGTGTAGACGCTATAACGTTTGCGTAAACCAATCAATATACGATTATTGGGATTTTTTTGTTTACCAAAAACATGTAGCAGAATACATATTGGCCTAAATTTATGAAAAAAATTGATTTTTAATTTTTTTTTTTATTGGATGTGTTTTATAGCAGAAAGTAGACCTGCAAGATTAATCGTTAAGAATCGTTATCGCGATTTTTTTCCCCCTTGCGATTTTGACAAAGTATTTCACGTCCCGATTCTTTCTATGCAGAGAATTCTCTCCGCTCTGCTGAAACCGTCAAAAGAAAGGAAGAAAAGAAAATGGGCAGTCTGCCAAGTATCACAACATTCTTTAGAACTAAGTCTAAACACTGTAACGATTTGTCCTTTGCATCAAAGGAATAGACTTTGGTGTGTAAATGAGAAAAGTTTAACCACTTAAACATTTTTCTGGCATTTGTTGGTTTCAAGTTAAAATAATTATTTTTTTTGCTAGAAAATTTGCTAGAAAATTACTTAGAACACCCAAACATTATATGTAGAGACCCTAGAGAATAAAATGGTGCTTGTTGCAATATTTTATGCCACACTGTTTTTGCGCAGCAGTCTTTCAAATGCAATTTTTTTGGAAAAAAATTACTTTAACCACGGAAGAATTGGCTGCCCAATGACCGGGCCATTTTTTGCGATTCGGCACTGCGTTGCTTTAAAGCGGAGCTCCGCCGGAAAAAAAATTATTAAAAGCCAGCAGCTACAGCTACAGCAGCTGCTGGCTTTTAATATTTGGACACTTACCTGTCCTGGAGTCCAGCGACGTCCGCAGCAGAGGACGAGCGACCGCTCGTCGCTCTGCTGCTCCCTCCGCCATCCTCGCTGAGGGAACCAGGAAGTGAAGCCCTGCGGCTTCATGCCCGGTTCCCTACGGCACATGCGCGAGTCGCGCTGCGCCGTTCTGATTGGTGCTCCTGTGTTCTGGGAGCCAAGTGTCTCCCAGAACACTACAGGAAGTCTGGGGGAAGTGACGTCACTCCCGCAGATTCCCGGAGAAAGGACTCCCGGATGTGGGTGAAAATACCTGTCTTAGACAGGTATCTTCACCCCCCTCCCCCCTGAAAGGTGTCAATTGTGACACCGGAGGGGGGGAGGAATCCGAGTAGCAGCAGTTAAAAATTAGGGTGGAGCTCCACTTTAACTGACAATTGCGCAGTCATGCGACAGTGCACCCAAACCTCTTTTTCCCACAAATAGAGCTTTCTTTTGGTGGTAACTGATCAAAAAAAGCGTCAATTTTGAAAAAAAATGCAATATTTTTTACTTTTTGCTATAATAAATATCCCCAAAAAATATACAAAAAAAATATTTTTCCCTCAGTTTAGGCCGATACGTATTCTTCTACATATTTTTGGTAAAAAAATAAATAAAAAAAAATCGCAATAAGCGTATATTGATTGGTTTGTGCAAAAGTTATAGCGTCTACAAAATAGGGGATAGTTTTATGGCATTTTTATTATTACCATGTAAATGTAGCGCCCTGCTCCCAATGAATGGGCGCTATGTTAAAATGTAGTGGGTATCTGAGCCAGTAGTTGGGCTCAGATGTAAATAATTAATGCTAAATCGGCCTCTGTTCCGGCTATGGCTGTGTTGGAGGACTTCCCACTGTTTGCATGTAGGTGGCGTTACCACCCCAGGCCAATGTGCATTGGGTGCCTTCCCCTGGGAACAGTTCAGTGGGCGTGGTCTACCCGCTGAGCATGCTGGGGAAGGGTACTTAAGGGGCAGACGCCATCTTCTGGGGTCCTTCATCCCTTCGCAGCCCTCCTGGCGCGAGGAGCGTGTTATGTGATTTCGGCCCCGGGACCATGTTGGCCCGAGGCCGCAACTCTACCAAGTAGGCCCAGTTATGCTGACTGGGACCTACACTTTGAAGGTGATCCTGTGCTGTCCGTCCCGTGGGAGGAAGCCACTCAATGGTGGAAAACAGGGGAGGACCTGTCCTGGAGAAGACAGAGTGGAAGGCTGGTGTCTTGAGGAGGGCCTGGTTATTCTGTTGGAGGATGCACCGCAGCTAAAGTTTACCTTGTGTAACGCACCAACCCCAGACTTTACCTGCTTTTCTTTTGCTTGGCTCCTCCGCAGGAAAATAATGAGGCACACCGCACCACAAGCCCGTACCCTCCTAGATGGGGAGGTTGAGCGGTGTTAGTTTCTCGGGCCTGCTTGCAGCCAGTGTTTAAAAACCTCCAGCGCTGACCTCGTTTCTATAGTAGTCAGAAACAAGCCTTTAGTTCTCCCCAGTAAGCAACTGTCCACACCAACTGAAAGGTCCATCTCTTGTTTATTTTTCTCAGCACAATAAACAGTCTCTTTGCGAGCAGACAGGTTGGGACAAGACACGGGTCAGATAAGGTGGGAGGAGGTCCAGGCACAAACTTGAATTTGGGTTTCTCCTGCTCTGATCAGCACGAACAGGCTTGGCGCACGGTCTCTGCCACAGACCATGAAGTTGGTCACTGCCACTGACCTTATGAAAAAGATAAAAGTCACTGCCACTGACCTTGTGTGCGTAGTGTCACTGCCACTGTGACATAAAGAACCCGCACTTCCTTCCTTAGTAAACTGGCCCCTTTTTCAGGACAAGAACATCCCTCCGAAGAGTTACCAGAGGCCCCATCTGTCACCACTACTCTGCGCTGGGTCTTCAGAAAGGGTCATCTCCCTGGCCTCCTCGTCCTGGATACGGGTCCCCTCGCAAGACAGATCCCTGGGAGTCTCGGTCCCTGGCGGATCCCAGCCTAAGGCTGCTGGGCTCCAGGCCTTTCTCCAAAGTACCTCACCCCAGACTAAAGGTGTCTGGGATGGAACAGCAGCTCCATCTCCGGGCCTAGGGGACCCGAAGACAACCCGACCAGGCCTCCGGGCCTAGGGCACCCGGAGGTGACACACACGCACCCAGGCCTAAGGTGCCTGAGCGCGGAACCGACCCCTCTGGAAGATGGCCGCCCCCTTTTATATCCTCTCCCGACAGGCACAGCAGGTTCCCCGCCCCGCCCCGCCGCACTGCTGCCAAGAGGGGACAAATAAAGGCACAACCTTGTACTGCGGTTCAACCCGGGCCCATGGCAACAGCGCCACCCATGGGAACTACACACCAGTACCATCTACCAGGGACAGAAATGGTCCATGAAACCTGACAATTAGTGCATCTGAGCCTAGTTACCACTCAGATGCTTCCCCCTAAATGTAACCACCCGCTACACTTGCAGTCTTTCCGGTCGGCTTGAAGGCTCTTTACTGTTTGGCTGGAAGTCCGGGCATTAAGTCCTGTGGCAGAGGATCCCGGATTATCCAATTTTGTGCACAACCAGTCTGTGGCAGAGACTGGTCCTGATCATTATAAAACAAATACAAAAGGAATTCCGCGCTGCCTGATTAAATAGCCGCTCACACAACCAATTGAAAAATGGTGAAAAACAAACGAAACAAAAAAAGTGTAGCGCTAAAAATGGATGAGAACTGCACACAAATAAGGTGCAGTATATAACAGTGATATATGATTAAATAAACAGTGTAACATCTTTACCAAACAAACTGAATAAAATGAAGTGTTCAAAAAGTCCTCAGTAATGTAAATTATATAACATAATAGACACCAGAGATACTGAGTTCATAATGAGAACAAATGAAATATATATTGGTGAAAGTGGTGAGTGACAGTCAAAATATAGTACTCCTAAGTAAACTTGACGTGAAGAGAGTGCACTTAAAGTGACCGCCACCAATCGGTTGTAGAAAAGGCTTACCAGAGAGAGTGGACCCCAAAAACATACGTTCAAAGGGTCAACCAGGCATAGGTAAGCCGCTGTGGACAGCAAATCTCCAACTGCGATTCAAATGGGGGACATCAAACTTCAATTCAGTTCAGAAGATAGTAAAAAGTGTCTCTCATATCCAGATGACAATGAGACTTGTATGCAGTGCCCGATTAGGATCAGGTAGTGATGCCAAATGAATTGCAAAAATTAGAAGGAAAGAAAAGGCACATAGTGTGATACTGTATAAAAGGGGTATTTAATGTAGGTAGATACACTTACATTTAGAAGAATGTAACAGCGCTTTATCAAAATGATCAATGGCAACAGTAGGGTCTCCCGACGCGTTTCACATCCAAATGCATCATCTGGATGCCATTGATCATTTTGATAAAGCACTGTTACATTCTTCTAAATGTAAGTGTATCTACCTACATTAAATACCCCTTTTATACAGTATCACACTATGTGCCTTTTCTTTCCTTCTAATTTTTGCAATTCATTTGGCATCACTACCTGATCCTAATCGGGCACTGCATACAAGTCTCATTGTCATCTGGATATGAGAGACACTTTTTACTATCTTCTGGACTGGATTGAAGTTTGATGTCCCCCATTTGAATCGCAGTTGGAGATTTGCTGTCCACAGCGGCTTACCTATGCCTGGTTGACCCTTTGAACGTATGTTTTTGGGGTCCACTCTCTCTGGTAAGCCTTTTCTACAACCAATTGGTGACGGTCACTTTAAGTGCACTCTCTTCACGTCAAGTTTACTTAGGAGTACTATATTTTGACTGTCACTCACCACTTTCACCAATATATATTTCATTTGTTCTCATTATGAACTCAGTATCTCTGGTGTCTATTATGTTATATAATTTACATTACTGAGGACTTTTTGAACACTTCATTTTATTCAGTTTGTTTGGTAAAGATGTTACATCACTGAGGACTTTTTGAATACTTCATTTTATTCAGTTTGTTTGGTAAAGATGTTACACTGTTTATTTAATCATATATCACTGTTATATACTGCACCTTATTTGTGTGCAGTTCTCATCCATTTTTAGCGCTACACTTTTTTGTTTCATTTGGTCCTGATCATTGTCTGTGCATCATTCCGGCTGCTAGGCCAGGTGAGAGGGGCCTATCCGGGTGAGCAATACCCACTCAAGGAAGAGTGGTGAATGACTGTATAGTTGAGGAGTTTTCCCCAGTGATCTGTACTGCGTACCTGAACCTACCCCCTTCCCTTCACCCTTCTACTATTCTTCATATGTTTTATGCAAAGGAAAATAAAACCTAACAGCTTAAGGTTTTACATCTTGTGTGGACATTGGAATTACTACAGACTTTCTTCCACTAGACAATGAATATTGAGGTAACGTGCAAGGCCCAAATATAAACCAGCAGCTCCTACGGGGGTGTGCTACATGAATAAAGAGCTTGGCTTATCACAGTAAGGCCTCATTCACACTGAGCATTTAGCCCCAATGCATGAAACTCTGGCGATTGAGGTGCATGCAGAGGGCACAGGCGCATCATACAGACCTGATGCCGGCAGCCTGTAAGACTCTATGAGAGGCTGAAAGCTGCTGCAGCTAGACAGGGCTGGGTGATGCACCTAGTGTAAGGTGACCAGATTTTTAAAATGAAATCCGGGGGCATATTTTTATACAACGGCAATCAGCGACTCTCTGCCCGTCGCCGCCGCCGCCACCCACCACACAGCCTGTCAAGTCTCACTCTCCGGGGCCCCCGGCTACTACTGGGTGGGGAGCGGAGGAAGATCACTCCGCCAGGAAGGCAAGGAGATAGGCAGGCGGCTGGCCAGGACTTGAGCCAAGGCAGAAGAACATGCGAGCGGGAGCGGAACGGGCATGCACCCAAAACTGAAGAAATATTCCCTCCGCTCCGACCAGCACATGATCATCAGAAAGGGGCACAGATAATGAAAAAAATACACCCCCCCCCTAAGCTAGTAGGAGCGGCAGAGCGGGGGTGTGTAATTCAGACTTTTTTTAATTCTACACTGACTGTCTTCGAAATTGCCCCAGCCCCTGTTCAAATCCAATCCGGGGACAAAACCAGGGACAGATTTGGTCCAGGGACAGTGTCCTCAATCCGGGGACTGTCCCCTGAAACCGGGGATGTCTGGTCACCCTAACCTAGTGGTATTAATGTTTAGGGTAGTATGTTCCTGGGCAGGGCTTTTTTTCTCAGAAAATAGGTGCAGGAACTCGACCACGACTTCCCAAACCCCCACACACCCTCCAAACCACACCAAGTAGTGGGTGTGGTCAAATTTTACTAACAGTGGGAGGCTCTTAATGCACTCCTGGCATTTAGTGCCCTTTTAGGTACCAAGTGCAGAGTTGGGGGGGGGGGGATTACACACAGAGTGCAGAGTGTGGTGGTGCGCTATGTACATAGTGTAGAGTTCAGGGGTGCCTGCATGCAGATTACGGAGTTCAGCCTTCTTCCACATCTCACTTTCATCCCTCTCTCAGCTCTGACCTCTACATGCAACCCCCCTCCAATGCCCCATCTTTTCCTCTCATTAAAAGCGCCACCATCTTCCATGTGTTGTACATTTGTTGCTGTATTAAGCTAAAGCAAAAGCACCCAGCCGGCTCTAGTACCTCTCGCACACTGTAGGTGGCTCTGGCTCTCTCACTTGCAGGGAGATCATCCAGTAGGGGTGTAGGCATCTGCACTGCACCCTGGGCACCTGCATCTCCCTTGTCCCCATCCTGCACTCAGTGGGAGCCGCTCGGGGGAACAGATCGTTGGGAGACGTGCTGTCACTTGTAAACACAGAAGCTGAACATGTATTTACAAGTGATAGTGATGAGCAGGGAGCAGAAGACCTGAGCCAAAGGTGGTGGAACTGAGTTCCACCAAGTTCCAGCTGGAAAAAAAGCCCTACTCCTGGGGATGAATGACCAGAATGCAGGAAAGTCATATAGATATAAAATAGATGTAAAAAAGATAAAGAAATTGCATACTCGGTAAGAGATTTCATCAACTGCGGAAAATGCTTAAAGTGATTGTAAAGGAAGAAAAGTTATATTTAAAAAAAAAAAAAAAAAAAAAATTGTTATACTTATACCTGCTCTGTGTAATGGTTTTGCACAGAGCAGCCCCGATCCTCCTCTTCTTAGTCCCCTGCCGGCGCTCTGGGCCCCTCCCCCTTGCCGAGTGCCCTCATAGCAAGCCGCTTGCTGTGCGGGCACTTGTGCGTGCTCACTCCTGAGCTGGCTCTCTGCATCCATAAGACACAGAGAGAGCGGCTCAACCCCATTCCCGTCTAACTGGCTGTAATTGACAGCAGCAGGAGCCAAGGTTCCTGCTGTTGCACCTTAGCCAATCAGGAAGAAGAGACCTGGGAGAGCCTTGGGTCTCGTGCATGTCGCTGGGTTGAGATCGGACTTAGGTAAGTATAAGACCCCTTTCACACTGGGGCGTTTTTCAGGCACTTTTAGGCTAAAAATAGCGCCTGTAAAGCGCCTGAAAAACGCCTTTTTTCTGTAGCCACAGTGTGAGAGCCGGAGTGCGTTCACACTGGGGCGGTACGCTTGCGGGTCAGGAAAAAGTCCTGCGAGCAGCATCTTTGGAGCGGTGTGGGAGCTGTGTACACACCCCTCCTCCACCGCCCCTGCCATTGAAATCAACGGGCCCCGCTGCCGAAGCGCCTGCAAAGCGCTTCGGCAGCGGCGCATTGTGGCCATTTTTAACCCTTTATTCTGCCGCTAGTGGGGGTTAAAATTGCCTCGTTATCGGCTGAAAAGCGCCCTTATAACAGCAGCGGCGCTTTACCGCTAACGCCCCCCTTTCCCAGTGTGAAAGTAGCCTTAGGCGGGGCTGTGAGGGGGGGGGGGGGGGAGCTGCACACTAAAGGTTTTTTTAACCTTCATGCATAGAATGCATGAAGGTAAAAAACCTGCAACATAAAAAATTGCAACTACCACCACTTTATTCTCCAGCGCCTCGGCTTTCAGAAAAAAAATTTTTTAGGGCCAGTTCACACCACATGCATCAAAAACACATGGAAAGTAGGTTATATTGTTTCCAATGGCATAGTTCACACCAGTGCGGTCAGTTACAGTCCCAGAGAAAAAAAAAGGAGAACATGCTGCATTTTTCCTGCACTGAACTGTACTGGAATGTGGTAAAACACATAAAAAATGCACTGGAATGCATCAAAAACGCATCAAAAGGGCACCAGACCTCAGTACAGTGGGGAAAAAAAAGGAAAAAAAGCATCTGGAAACTAATAAAAAATGCATAAAAGCGTGTTAGAAACGTACATGCAGAAACGCATCTGGAATGGATCTGAAGTGCGTTTTTGTGGTGTGAACCGGCCCTTAAAGTGGTTGTATACCCGATTTTTAAACGTTTACCTACAGGTAAACCTATAATAAGGCTTACTTGTAGGTAAAATTAATATCTTCTAAACCTGTACAGTTTAGGAGATATTCACCCTGCAATGCAGCCATTGACGTCAGCGGCGCATGCGCTGTGAATGCCCGGCTGAAGGTCCGGCAGATGCTGCCGGACCTTGCCGGGAAGAAGACTCCTGTGCACATGCGTTTGAGTGACATTGTCGCGGCTCCGACCACTCACAGCACCGGAGCAGTGAACCTGGAAGAGACACCGAAGGCAAAATGTCTCGTGGACCGGCCAGCGATACGGGGACCTCGTTCTAAGGTAAGTACCGTATTTCATAATGAGCTAGTACGCGCTTCATACTAGCTCATTATGCCTTGCCCTTACAGGGGTTTTTTTTTTATATTTTTTCAACATTTTTTATTTTTCTGAGGGTATACAACCGCTTTACATAAATTAAAACTTTAAAAAAGTAATTTATAGGGAAAAAAATGCATGTTTTTCAAAAAATTTGAAGAATTGCCAAGCGATTACTCCATGTAAATGATATGCACTCTCAGAGACCTTCGCTTGACATCACTAATGTAAATGAGGTTGTATAATCAGACTGTAACGCACGCGCTCAGTTTAGGTGTATGAGAGACGTCCCAGGGAGAAACATGCGAAGAAAAATATTGCTTTTTCAGCAATAGCAACTAAAATTGGCTTCCTTCACCCACTTATAAATATAAATGAGATAATTCTGGTATTTCACAAGAAACAGGAGATAACAAATCTTTCACTTTTCTATACAGTGCGTCCTCTCCATCTGGAATCCATCTCTCCAGAAGAGAGAGGAACATTGCCAACCAAGCTGACGTTCTTTGTTCCCTAACACGTCGTTCGAATGAAACTTCCGCCAACCAATAGCGGAAATGCTCACGCCGCACAGCCAATCAACGCTTACGCTCTGCCTCAGCACTAGGGTCACACAGCAGTCTATTGTGTTTTACAACGCTGTAGCTGATTTTCTTAGCGTCGGCCATTTTGTTGTAGACCAATATAGGTTTAGCTTATCTATTAATCATTTCAAATATGTATCGCTGCTTTGGAGACATAGTGTTGGAAGGATTGCTTCCGCCACACATGACGTCACGGCCCTTGCTTGTCATCCATGTCTGTTCCCCCTCTGTACTGACACACTGGCACACTGCTGGCACTACTTCTTCAGAAAAGGTATCAGAGATGTTTATTACAATTCTTACTGCATGGAGTCTGTTTGCTGCATGATGTGTGTCTGGATTTATTGAAGCTGAACTTATAGCAGATTTAGTTGCTGCAGCTTGGCTCAATGTATGAATGTTCCATACCTGTGTGATCCCCCATGGAAGCTGGAAATCCCTGTAGTAGTCACCACTTCTACAGTGATCTCTGATGTCTTCTGCAGTCCCATGTTGAGCGGCTGCATAAGTGATCACAGGGGGTCGCTTGCTCAGCCCTGTTGCCATTCACAGAACTTGCCTTTGCAAGGCATTCCCTGATTGGATGAGGTGAAGATTGTGACGTCACTTCCCTGCCTCTTCACCTCGTCCAATCAGGAGACACTTTGCATTTAATAAAAATGCAAGGTGTTCTGTGAATGGCGCCCGTGCTGAGCCTAGTGACCCCACTGTGATCACAATGCAGCTGCTTGCCATGGGACCTAGAGGATGGCAGCAGGCACCACGAATCCAGTGATCCGCGCTAAGGAAGAGCTCAGGCGTGTTCGCAAGTCCACGTGCCCGCCAAGAAAGCTGACACTCCACAGCGCTAATCACAGGTAGTGAGACATTTTCCGATCTGTGCAGCGGCGGACCAGGAACTGTCTCACTGCTTGTGATTAGCGCTGCGGAGTGTCAGCATCTTGGCGGGCGCGGGCACGGGCACGTGGAAACACACCTAAGCTCATCCTTACCTGCTACACTGATTTCCAGCTTCCACCACAGAGATCCCGCAGGTATGGCACAATTGGACCAATCCATATCTGGAGTTCAACTTTAAAATGGTAGTTTATACATACTCAGCGGCCACTTTATTAGGTACACCTTGCTAATAATGGGTTGGACCCCCTTTTGCCTTCAGAACTGCCTTAAAGTGGAGTTCCGCTGAAAAAAATAAAATTAAAAGTCAGCAGCTACAAATACTGCAGCTGCTGACTTTTAATATTAGGACACTTACCTGTCCAGGGATCCTGCGATGTCGGCACCCGAAGCTGATCTGTCCCTCGGCTCTCTGCCACCTCCATCTTCGTTAAGGGAATTAGGAAGTGAAGACTTGCGGGTTCGCTTCCTGGTTCCCTACTGCGCATGCGCGAGTCGCGCTATCTCACTGGTCCCTGCAGCCTTCTGGGACCTGTGTGTCTCCCAGAAGACAGCGGGGGGGGGACCGGAGGAGGGGCCAGACATGGCATAGATCGCCGCGGATACTGCGGCGACCTATGCCCGGAAGTGGGAGCAAATACCTGTATTAGACGGGTATCTGCTCCCTCCTCCCCCCTGAAAGGTGCCAAATGTGACACCGGAGGGGGGGAGAGTTTCGAAAAGCGGAAGTTCCATTTTTGGGTGGAACTCCGGTTTAATTCTTCATGGCATAGATTCAACAGAGATTTTGGTCCATAGTGACATGATAACATCACGCAGTTGCTGCAGATTTGTCGGCTGCACATCCATGTTGCAAATCTCCCATTCCACCTAGGGTTGCCACCTCATCCCTTTAAACCCGAACACATATGAATTACACAGGTTCTGAGGCTAATTTAATGCAGATAAGGCACTAAGTGAGTTTACTTACCACTTTAATCAGCCACAGAACCTGTGTAATTAATGTGTGTTCAGGTTTAAAGGGATGAGGTGGCAACCCTAGTTCCACATCTATTGGATGGAGTTTTGGTGACTGTGGAGGCCATTAGAGTACAGTGACCTCATTGTCCAGTGGTGAGATAATTTGAGCTTTGTGACATGGAGCATTATCCTGCTGGAAGGAGCCATCAGAAGATGGGTACATTGTAGTCATAAAGGGATGGACATGGTCAGTGACAATACTCAGGTAGGACGTGGTGTTTAAACGATGCTCAGTTAGTACCAAGGGGCCCAAAGTGTGCCAAGAAAATATCCCCCACACCATCACACCACCACCAGCCTGAACCATTAATACAAGGCAGGATGGATCCATGCTTTCATGTTGTTTACACCAAATTCTGACCTCCATCTGAATGTTGCAGCTGAAATCGGGACTCATCAGACCAGACAACGTTTTTCCAATCTTCTATTGTCCAATTTTGGTGATCTGTGCGAATTGTAGCCTCAGTTTCCTGTTCTTAGCTGAAAGGAGTGGCGTCCGGAGTGGTCTTATGCTGCTGTAGCCCATCTGCTTCAAGGTTCAATGTGTTGTGCTTTCAGAGATGGTGTTCTGCATACCTTGGTTGTAATGAATGGTTATTTGAGTTATTGTTGCCTTTCTATCATCTCAAACCAGTCTGCCCATTCTCTTCTGGCATCAACAAGGCATTTTCCTCCACACAACTGGCGCTCACTGGATATTTTCTCTTTTTCGGATCATTCTCTGTAAATCCTAGAGAAGGCTGTGCGTAAAAAAAGGGATTTTTATAACAGCTTACCTGTAAAATCCTTTTCTTGGAGTACATCACGGGACACAGAGCGACTTAGTCATTACTAATGGGTTATATAGATTACCTTCAGGTGTTGGCACTGGCCAATTCCAAACCGGAAGTACCCTCCCCTATATAAGCCCCTCCCATCCGGGAGCACCTCAGTTTTGTAGCCAAGCAATAAGTGTCCCAAAAAGAGGGGTGGGAGCTCTGTGTCCCGTGATGTACTCCAAGAAAAGGATTTTACAGGTAAGCTGTTATAAAAATCCCTTTTTCTTTTTCGTACATCACGGGACACAGAGCGACTTAGTCATTACTAATGGGACGTCCCAAAGCAATGCCAAATGAGGGGAGGGATACATAAGCTGGGCGCCATCAGGCATGAGGATCTTTTGCGGCCTGCAACACACTGCGCCCAAAGGCGACATCCTCCTGACTTCTGACGTCTACCTGGTAGAATCTAGTAAACGTGTGTACTAAGGACCATGTTGTGGCCTTACAGACTTGAGCCAGGGAGGCTTGGTGATGCACTGCCCATGAAGTTCCAACTGCTCTTGTGGAGTGCGCCCTAACTTTGAACGGAGGCGGTCTCCTTTTCAAGCCATAGGCTTGTATTATGACCTGTCGAATCCACTTGGCTAAAGTAGATTTTTGATGCTGCCTGACCCTTTCTGGGGCCTTCCGGCAGAACAAACAAAGTATCCGTTCTACGAATCTGAGCAGTGGCTTTTAGATACGCTTTAACTGCTCTTACTACATCCAAAGAATGTAATAACTTTTCCTCTACCGAACTAGGTTTGGGGAAAAAGGAAGGAAGAACCACATCTTGGTTCAAATGGAACCTCAATACCACCTTAGGAAGAAGGCTGGATGAGGACGTAACACTACTCTGTCCTTATGGATAACCAGATATGGCTCCTTACAGGACAAGGCGGCTAATTCCGATACTCTTTTAGCCGAACAAATGGCTACTAAGAAAATCAATTTCCTGGTGAGAAGAACCAAGAAAATGTGCCGCAATGGTTCAAATGGTTGTTTCTGTAGAACCGACAGAACCAGGTTTAAGTCCCATGGACATATGGGAATACTAACCGGAGGGCTAATACGCATCACTCCTTGTATGAAAGCTTTGACTAATGAATGCAAAGCCAAGGGCCTTTGAAAAAAAAATATTGACAAGGCCGTCTGACCCTTGATAGTACTCAAGGCAAGCTTCCTATGTACAGCCCACTGTAGGAAGTCCAGAATCCTACCTATTACGTACTTACGTGGATGCCATTTCCTGGCCTCACCCCACGTGATGTACGCCTTCTAGATCCTATAATAGATCT
Organism: Rana muscosa; assembly: GCA_029206835.1. Classification (NCBI taxonomy): domain Eukaryota; kingdom Metazoa; phylum Chordata; class Amphibia; order Anura; family Ranidae; genus Rana; species Rana muscosa. The sequence continues at coordinate 19,647,168 of CM055125.1, read as the reverse complement.
GCCTGGATACCGGCTTCCTGGCATTGATCCTGGTAGATACCACAGGATTAGAGAGCCCTCTCTTTTTTAGAATGTGGGCTTCTATAGCCAGGCCGTCAAACCTAGGGCTGGTAAGGAAGGGTAGTATATCGGTCCTTGCGAAAGCAGGTCCGGACGATGTGGGAGGGTCCAAGGACTTCCCACTGACATTTTTACAATCTCCGCGTACCATGCCCTTCGGGGCCACGCTGGAGCCACCAGAATCACTGGTTTCTTTTCTACCCTGATTCTGCGGATTAATCGCGGTGGGAATGCATATATCAGCTTGAACTGATCCCAAGGGAACACTAGGGCATCCGAACCGCAAGCTAGGGGATCCTTTGTGCGAGACACAAATCTGTCCACCTTTGCGTTGAATCTGGATGCTAGCAGATCTACATCCGGTGTTCCCCACCGCTGGCATATTGCCTGGAAAACCTCGGGGTGAAGAGACCCTTCCCCCGGGCATAATTGCTGGCGACTTAAAAAGTCCGCTCTCCAATTTTCCACTCCTGGGATGAAAACCGCGGATATGGCTGTGACATACCTTTCTGCCCATTCCAGGATGCAATTCGCTTCCCTCTGGGCTGCACGACTCCTGGTGCCACCCTGGAGATTGATATATGCCACTACTGTGGCATTGTCTGATTGAATTCTGACAGGTGACCCTTGGAGTTTGGATGTCCATGCTACTAGGGCATACCGGGCTGCTCGTATCTCTAAGAAATTGGTGGGCAGGGCCTTCTCTGCTTCTGACCACTTGCCCTGGAGAGACCATTGCTCCAGTACTGCCCCCCCAGCCTATGAGGCTGGCAACTGTAGTGACCACTTTCCAAGAAACCGGACTGAAGGGTTTCCCTTCCCAGATTCTGGGGCACCAACCACCAATGGTGCGAACTGAAGGGGACCGGGACATTGGTAAGTCTAAAGCCTGAACTTTTTTGTTCCAGGCTGACAGTATGGCCCTCTGCAAGTTCCTTGAATGGAATTGACCGTAGGGTACCGCTTCGAATGAAGCCACCATTTTTCCCAGCAGCCTTATACACAGGCGTATGGATGGTTTTTCTTTTTTGCACCCACTAAGTGGGTCAAATCTTTCAAAGACGACACCTTCTCTGGAGGTAAGAAAATCTTTCTCTGATTTGAATCCAGTCTTAGCCCCCAAGTATTCCAGGCTTTTGACTGGTTTTAGGGCTGACTTGTCTCGGTTGATAATGCAACCGTGAGATTCCAGATACTTGATTATCTTGTGAACGACCACTTCTAGTTTTTTTCACTGAGTGGTCTATCAGCAACAAGTCGTCTAGATATGCCATTATCGTTACACCTTGTGTTCCTAGTTTGGCCAATCGTAGGGCCAGAATTTTTGTGAACACTCGTGGTGCCGTGGCCAGACCGAAAGGTAAGGCTCTGAACTGAAAATGGCGCCCTTCTACTGCAAAGCGTAGAAATTTCTGGTGGGCCGGACAGATGGGAATATGCAAATAAGCATCCCTTATGTCGATCGAGGCTAACCATTCCTGCCCTTGTAGGGCGGTGGCCACCGATCGGATCGACTCCATCCGAAAAAGTCCTGATATGTAGGAACTTGTTTAGCCCTTTTATATTTAATATGGGCCTCATGTCCCCATTTGGTTTGGGGACTGTAACAAGGTTCGAGTAAAACCCGAACCCGTTTTCTTTCAAGGGAACCTTCATGATTACCCTTGGGGCAATAGTTGCTCTAGTGCCAGAAGGAGGGATCCTCTCTTTTGGGGATCTCTTGGCACGTTTGACCTCATAAATTGGGCAGGAGGAGTGTCTTTTAACTCCAGCTTGTATCCCAGACTTACTGCGGAGATCACCCATCTCTGATGGTGTCCCGCCAGGTCTCTGTGAATCACTGAAGTCTTCCCCTCACCCGACTGAGTGGGGGCAACCCTTCATGACTTAGGGGGAGGTTTTGTACCTCTCTTGACCCAGGGTTTCTTGTTACCCTGTGATTGTCTCTGATTTCTGCCCCCTGGATTTGACCGCGGAGGCCGTCGGAACTGTTTCACAGCCGATGTGCCAGGGACTGGAGAAGTAGGCCTCTTAAAAGAAGGACTTCTACCCTTGTTCTTAACCGGTAAGAGTGAACTTTTACCGGCAGAAATTTTCTGGATATATTTGTCCAGATCTTCTCCAAATAAGCGTTCTCCATGAAATGGGAAGCTAACCAGCAGTTTTTTACAGGGAGCTTCAGCAGACCAGTTTTTGAGCCACAGAAGCCTACGCATATGTACTATAGACAGCGTAAAGCGGGAGGCCTGTTGGATTGTATCCTTTATGGCGTCCACCGCAACACAAGGCTCTAGGCAGGTCAGCTAGGGCAAGAGCCTGCTGATCTGGTAAGTCCCTTAAGACTTGTTTCAACTGATCTTTCACTGCTTGGCAGACTCCAATCGCTGCTACCGCAGGTTGTGTCACCATGCTTGCTGTAGAGAAAGCAGATTTTAGTAAAGACTCCAATTTTTTATCTATTGGGTCTTTGAACATTGGAACATTATCTACTGGACATGTCAGTGATTTGTTAACAAGAGATGGCTGCGTCCACTGTAGGGACCCTCCATTTTCTTATGAACTTATCCTCCATGGGATAGATCACCGGAAATCTCTTGGGGGGAGCAAATATTTTATCAGGATGCTCCCAATCCTGGTAAATAAGCCCTTCTAATAAAGGGTGGATTGGGAAGGAACAGACAGCCTGGGGAGCTTTTAGCGACCCCAGCGAGGAAACCGTAGTGGATGGTGGTTCCGCCAGAGGCATTTTAAATGCTGATCGGACCATATTAGTCAGAGACTGAACCCATAATCTTTCAGCCTGAGATGCTGAGAAAGGTTCTTCCACTGTTGATTCCTCCATAACTGAATCAACCTCATCCTGATCCCCTTCAGGTAGGTCGATCTCTGTGTGGGGCTGTTCCTCCACTAACAGGCACTCTGAAGGAGGAGACGGAGATCGGACGCGCTTTTCCTGAGACAGGGAAGCAGCGATCAATGCTGTTAATCTCTCTTCCAATCCTCCCAGAGTTGAGGATAAAACCTCCTCTGTTATATATACAGGAGCAGGTGGACTGGGGACAGCCGCAGCACCAGGCATTCCTGCGGGGTTTCTACGGCTACTGACCTCTGAATTCTCAGGGGAGATTGGTGCAGTACAAGCATGCCCAATATCCTCAGAGCCCGATGGAGACCCCTTTGGCTTCCTGGAAGATCTATTTCCGGAGCGTCTGGACGACATATTCTTTAAGCAAAAAGCTGAGGTATTCCCGTCGTCCTACACCAATTTTGCTGGTAATAGTCTAACAAAGTTGCTGCTATATACCCGCTGGTGTCCACTAAAGTGCCTTTCTATGGGGATGCCTGCATCAACCGCCTCTGTGTGCCACTGTTTGTTGCTAGCTCTGTTTGCATCCAGCTGACACTTGTACTGTGTCTTTTAACCATGCTGGGACGCCCGCACATGCGCAGAAGCGCCGCGGCGCGCATCGAGCGTCATCCACCCGCCCCGCCCCTTTTTTTCATAGGAGGCGCGTGCACGCCCGTGCGCCATTGGCGCCCTTTTCGAAATCAAACAGGGGACTAGGAGCCAGGGCCCTTTTTGCCGGAGGGCCTGTGCGGTGGATGAGCGCAGCAACAGGGCAGAGGAAGTGGATTCCCACAGAGAAACTTACCAGCTGCCTGGATCTTTTGACTTGAGAAAACCAAAGATCCACATGACAAGAAAAATGGACTACAGCGGCCTCTAGTGGTTTAACACAGGTACCGCGGTCCCCTTTTTTTTTTTTTTTTTTCTTGACTACTATTAAAATTTTACATTTTCAGTAGTTACAGGCAAACACAGATATTTAGCGGGAATACCGTTAGGTAACAGACAGAAAGACAAATTAGGCTTGGGGGTCCCCCAATAGAACCAAGTTCCTGGGGGCCCCCACTTACCTGATCCCCGCCGCAGGACTTTGTTTGGTCCACAGAAGTCCAAACTTCACCTATCACGGCAGGCATTGTAATTAAACCTTCAGGGACCGGGTTCCCAAGGATTCCACTCCCCTGGACCTGTATAGCACCCTGCACAGAAAACATCTTGGTCGTGGGTATGACCAGAGCTCTGGATCCCAGGGTCCAGCCCTCCTAAGAGAAGCATTACAGGCAAAACCTTGCTCTTCTCTGCAAGGCCCGGGTACCGACCGTTTAGCTATGAAGCTTTTTTGGTCGGATCCGGAACAGCTTACTAAGGCCCAAAAGAACCTGTACGCAAGCTCAGTGAAAAACACATGTTACTTCTTGGCCAACACCTTAGACACTGGCAAAAACTGAGGTGCTCCCGGATGGGAGGGGCTTATATAGGGGAGGGTACTTCCGGTTTGGAATTGGCCAGTGCCAACACCTGAAGGTAATCTATATAACCCATTAGTAATGACTAAGTCGCTCTGTGTCCCGTGATGTACGAAAAAGAAATCCCAGTAGATCAGCAGTTTTTGAAATACTCAGACCATCCCGTCTGGCACCAACAACCATACCGCGTTCAAAGTCACTTAATTCCCCATTCTTCCCCATTCTGATGCTCGGTTTTGAATTTCAGCAAGTCGACTTCACCACATCTAGATGCCTAAATGCATTGAGTTGCTGCCATGTGATTGGCTGATTAGCAATTTGTGTTACCAAGCAATTGAACAGGTGTACCTAATAATAAAGTGGTCGGTGAGTATATACATATATATGTATGTATAGTTTTGTACATACCCTTACTTACAACCTCTGCAGACATTGCATCTCTTTACATAACGTCGGTCCTGCTCTGTACCGTTGACAGTGCAGTTTCCAGGCAGTCTGCTACCTTGGAGGAGGGAATAGCAGGAGAGTGCCTTGTTATCCTAGGCTATGGGGCTGTGTGTTTCTATTGATGCACACAAAGTAGGGAGACACAACACTAGTCCCTGCATGCAAGGGTGGCTCCATAGGAGGCTGCAAGAGAAGGGAGCCACCATGAAATAGGAAACCTGCAGGAGCAGTCATGGCACCAGCCTTTACTGGAACATAGGCAAGGATTAAAAGATAAATAAGCTGCATTCTCATTAAGAGATTACATCAACTGCAGAAAATGCTTAAAGTGATTTGTAAATGAAAACATGTCATGAAAATAAAATAACAAACATGTTATACTTACCTGCACTGTGCAGTCCTGATCCTCCTCTTCTTGGGGCCCCTCCTCCTTGCCGAGTGCCCCCATAGCAAGCCGCTTGCTGTAGGGGCACTCGTGCATACTCAATCCCGAGCCGGCTCTCTGCGTCCATAAGAGACACCCCACTCCCACCTCAATGTCTGTGCTTGACAGCAGTGGGAGTCACTGGCTCCTGCTGCTGCATCTCAACCAATCAGGAGGGAGAGACCGGAAAGAATCTTGTGCATGTCGCTGGATTGAGATCAGGTTCAGGTTAGTATTAGAGGGGCTAAGGGGGGAGCTGCACACTGAAGGTTTTTTACCTTCATGCATAGAATGTATGAAGGTAAAAACACACCTTCAGCCTTTACCATCACTTTAAATAAAAGCTGAGAGTTTAAAGTGGTTGTAAAGGCTGAAGGTTTTTTTTATCTTCATGCATTCTATGTATGAAGGTTAAAATAAAAAACCTGTGTGCAGCAGTCGCCTCCCTTGGATCCAGCGATATTCACAATGGCCTCGGCTGTACCGGGACTCTCCCTCCTCATTTGCTGAGACAGCAGCGGGAGTCCATTGGGTCCCTGTTCTTATCAATCCCAGCCAGCGAGCCAATGAGGAGAGAGAGAGGGGGGCGGAGCCGAGTCGTGGCTCCATGTGTCCTATGGACACACAGAGCAGTGGCTCGGGAGTGAGCATGCAGCGGTGCCCCCAGGGCAATCGGCTTTCTCGAGGAGCTAGGAGCTCCGGCGGGGGACCCGCAAAAACATTACACAGAGCAGGTAAGTATGACCTGTTTGTTATTTAAAAAATAAGAAGCTTTGATATCTCTGTAATATATAAAAACTTCATGTTGCTAAATTTCTCCACTGAGCCTCTATGGTAGAAGATTGTTCTGAATTTGTATTAATACAAGGCTGTCTACACATGTGCGCTACTTTATGCACATAGCTGCGTACGGCTGGGTTCATCTATTCATGTCTATTGGTGGCTGTACGCAGCCCCTGGATATATGCAGAGTGTTTACGGGCAAATGCATCCATGTGCATGCAGCCTTAGGCGCTGTTCACACTAGTGCGACTTGTGACACATGAAGTCGCATGACAAGTCGCAACCCATTTTTTTTCAATAGCGCTCAATCTAATTGATGCGACTAAAGTCGCAGCATCTTTAAAAAAAGGTTCCTGCACTACTTTGATGCGACTTGAATGCCTTAGAGTGTAGTAAGTCGCTTTAAAGTTGCACCGGTGTGAACCAAGCCTTGCCGTCATTCACAGTCTGTGCGATTCTATAAATGGTGTGAGGGGGTTAGCTCGGCAGCGGGTGTGTGTGACCCCCGGGATGGGCTCCCCACACAAAACAGGCCCAGCAAACGGAGGTTGTGGTTTTCAAAATCAAAAAGGTGCGGTTTATTTTCTATTTACAGTGACAAAACACAGCAAAGCAAAAGAAACATAACCAAAATAAATCCTGGTCAAGTTGACCTCTGACTAAACATACAGGTTTCCTAACTAACAACTGGGATCAGCCTAGTGCTGTCCTAGTCCCTAAGTCCCTGGTTTTAAATGTCCAAGCAAATAGCCACACAGGCTTTTTTCTCACCGCACAGGGGTTCACTCTCCCTAGACAGTCCACACAGGTCTGGGTCCAGGCATGAGCTAACATCTAATGAAGCTGGGAGTTCTTATAGAGGCCTAAATGAGCTGACAAGCTTCAGCTGGTCTCATCAACTCCCTGTCTGCACGACGCCCAGCCCTCTCCCTAGAGGTATGAGTCATCCATGAGCCCACTAGCCTTATACAACTCTCCACCTAGTTGTATAAGTCAGCGTAAAGCCTGAATCTGGGCGAAATATATCTACCCCCCTGGATGCAACCAGGTGACTTTACCTTCCTGCTGTCACAATGGATACGTTGAAGATTTCCCATGTGAAAGCATTTATTTATTTACTTATTTATTGTTTTTGTTATTATTGCAGCACCTTCTAATGAACCCCACTTGTCTTCTCCCATGAGAATCCACCCTCCACAATGAATAAACTAGGTGAGACTTTTATTTTTTTTGTATAAACTTGTATGTTTTTTTAACAAGGGACTCTGAACTCTCTAAAGAGCCAGTTTACTTTCCTTCAAACGTTAGGAGGATTGGACTGTGACCAGTGTGAGCAGAAGATGCCTTGGGCTGGGTGGTCAGTTTGCGTGAAGAAAATTACATAGAACATTAGGAGGGGGAATAGTGCCCCATCATTGGTGTCAGTGGGAGGAATAGTGCCCCATCATTGGTGTCAGTGGAAGGAATAGGGCCCCGTTGTTGGTGTCGGTGGAAGGAATAGTGCCCCATCACTGGTGTCAATGGAAGGAATAGTGCCCCATGGTTGGTGTCAGTGGGAGGAATAGTGCCCCATGGTTGGTGTCAGTGGGAGGAATAGTGCCCCATGGTTGGTGTCAGTGGGAGGAATAGTGTCCCATCATTGGTATCGGTGGAAGGAATAGTTCCCCGTTGGTGTCAGTGGAAGGAAAAGGGCCCCATCATTGGTGTTAGTGGGAGGAATAGGGCCCCGTTGTTGGTGGCAGTGGGAGGAATAGTGTCCCATCATTGGTATCGGTGGAAGGAATAGTGTCCCATCATTGGTATCGGTGGAAGGAATAGTGTCCCATCATTGGTGTCAGTGGAAGGAATAGTGTCCCATCATTGGTGTCAGTGGGAGGAATAGTGTCCCATCATTGGTATCGGTGGAAGGAATAGTTCCCTGTTGGTGTCAGTGGAAGGAAAAGGGCCCCATCATTGGTGTTAGTGGGAGGAATAGTGCCCCGTAGTTGGTGTCAGTGGAAGGAAAAGGGCCCCATTGTTGGTGTCAGTGGGGAGCAGTCATTTTAATGATGCATAAAGTGAAAAAAAAAGTGAAATATTCCTTTAAATTTCGTACCTGGGGGGTGTCTAAAGTATGCCTGTGAAGTGGCACGTGTTTCCCGTGTTTAGAACTGTCCCTGCACAAAATTACAATTTTAAAGAAAAAAAAGGCATTTAAAACTGCTTGCGGCTTTAATATCATGTCTTGTCCTGGCAATATGGCTGAAAATCCTTGAGAAAAATGGCATGGCTACCCCATCACACACCCCCCCCCCCTACCCCAGCCCATTACCAGCCCCTTTGGGTCTTGTATGGATATTAAGGGGAACCCCGCACACACAAAATAAAAAAGTCCCTATATACTCTGAACAGCAGTATACAGGCGGTGCAAACAAGACAGGGACTGTAGGTTTGTTCTTAAGTAGAATCTGAACAGGTACATTTTTAAGTGTAGCTCCATCCAAAAAAAATCTATTTTTAAGCTTTTTGGAGAACATAGGGAAGGGTTATCACCCCTGTAACATTTGTTTTGCTGTCTGTGCACCTGTTCAGAACATTTCACCTCACTTTCTGCCCCAATGACAAATGTTTTTGGAAAAGTAGGGTTTTTATTGAAACAAGGATTGGTGATAAAGCATCAGTAGAGAGGAGATACCTTTTTCCCAAATTAAATCTAACAGGATAGAATTTCCCTTCCTAAGGGTAGATTTCCTCTCACTTCCTGTTTTCTCCTTCCGTTTGCAAGTAGGAGTGGTTTGTAAGTTGGATGTTTGAAAGTAGGGGCCTGCCGTATATACTCTGCAGAAATTTGCCCCATTAGATGTTGGTGTTGCCACAACACTGTAAGCCCTCACAGTTACTGTTGGTGGGCACAGGAATTGGCCCTGCTGTAAATTATTAGATCAAGATTTGTAATTGCATGCACCTGTTGAACAGGGCAGAAAAATTGGGCCTTTGGTGGTGGTGGTGGACGGTGTTGCCACAAGACTGTAAGGCCTCACAGTTACTCTTGGTGGGCGCAGGAATGGGCCCTGCTGAGAATTATTAGATCAAGATTTGTAATTACACGCCCCTGTTAAACAGGGGCTGAAAAATTGGGCCTTAGCCACTGGTGTGGTGGCACCCAGAAACAAAAATGTTCTTCCATGCTATCAAGGAATGGATCATTGAGGAGGAGGAAGAGGATAGTCAGTGAACATAACAGGACAGTCACTCAGCATCAGCATAGGCAGTCTTGAAGGGATGTGACATTATAAATTATTCAGTTATATCCGCTTCAGGTGCCTGGTAGCTGGTGGTGATCCAAGACTGATTCATCTTTATGAAGGTCAGTCGATCAACCGAGTCGGTGGACAGGCGCACCCTGTGATCGGTGACAAAGCCTCCAGCAGCACTGAATGTGCGTTCGGAAAGAACGCTGGATGCAGGACAGGCCAGTAGCTCAATTGCATACTGTGCAAGCTCTGGCCAGTGATCCATCCTCAAGACCCAGTAAGCCAGAGGATTTTCGGTGGGAAAGGTGTCCAAGTCTGACCTTGCCTCTAGGTATTCCTGCACCATGTATATCAGACGCTGGCGATGGTTGCTGGAACCGATCATACCTTGGGGCTGCGAACTAAAAAATTGTCTGAACGCATCGGTCAGACGTCCACCTTCCCCACCGCTCCTTCTGCTACTGACCGAAGCCTCAGCAACTCGTCGTCCAGGACCAGGAGTTTGTAACCTCCCAGTCTCTGGGAATGGGTTGCACAGACCTTTCTGCAAGGCCTCCCTGAGATGTCTCATCCTCTGCTCCCTCTGCGACGGCAAGATAAGATCCGCAACCTTACCCTTGTACCGTGGATCAAGGAGAGTGGCCAGCCAGTAATGGTCCCTCTCCTTGATCCGAAGAATACGAGGATCCTTCTGCAGGCTTTGCAGGATCAGGGAGGCCATGCAACGTAGGTTAGTTGAGGCATTCGGTCCGGAGTCTTCTGGGTCACTGAGGACGACATGATCGCCAGCCACCTCCTCCCAGCCACGTACAAGTCCACTGGTTTGTTGGGACTGTACATCATCCCTAAAAGACTGCTGCTGCTGATGCTGAGTGCCAGGCTCCACCTCAATGCTCACACAATCCTCCTCCTCCTCCTCCTCCTCCTCCTCCTCTTCCTGTGTGATGGGTAGGAGAGAAGGAACACTGTCTGGATAAAGGGGGCCTTGAGAGGCAAGGAAGTCCTCCTCTTCCTGCCTCTGTTCTGCCTCAAGTGCCCTGTCCATTATGCCACGCAGCGTATGCTCCAACAGGTGGACAAGAGGTACAGTGTCACTGATGCATGCACTGTCACTGCTCACCATCCTCGTGGCCTCCTCAAATGGTGACAGGACAGTGCATGCATCCCTGATCATGCTCCACTGGCGTGGGGAAAAAAATCCAAGCTCCCCTGACCCTGTCCTGGTGCCGTAGTCGCACAGGTACTCATTGATGGCCCTCTGCTGCGTGTGCAGTCGCTGCAGCATGGCCAACGTTGAGTTCCACCTGGTGGGCATGTCACATATAAGGCGGTTCTTGGGCAGGTTCAACTCCTTTTGCAGCTCAGCCAGCCGAGCACTGGCATTATACGATCGGCGGAAATGCACACAGAATTTCCTGGCCTGCCTCAGGACATCCTGTAAGCCTGGGTACCTGCCCAAGAACCGCTGCACCACCAGGTTGAGGACGTGAGCCATACAGGGCACATGGGTCAGCTGCCCCTGTCGCAGGGCGGAGAGGAGGTTGGTGCCATTGTCAGAAACCACCATTCCTGGCTTAAGCTGGCGTGGTGTCAACCACCTCTCGGCCTGCCCCTGCAGAGCTGCCAGAACCTCTGCCCCAGTGTGGCTCCTGTCCCCCAAACACACCAGCGCAAGCACGGCATGGCATCTTTTTGCCTGCGTACTCGCGTAGCCCCTTGTACGCCTACAGAGCACCACTGGTTCCGAGGACAGAGCACTCGAAGAGGCCATGGAGGAAGAAGAAGAGGAGGGGGTGGAGGAGAGAGGTGTGTCACAACCAGTAGTAGCATTTTGGAGGCGTGGTGGCGGAACAACCTCCAACACTACTGCACCTTGTCCTGCATCCTTCCCAGCTGCCAAAAGAGTGACCCAATGGGCCGTGAAAGAAAGGTAACGTCCCTGTCCATGCCTGCTGGACCATGAGTCAGCGGTAATATGCACCTTACCACTGACCGCCCTGTCCAGCGAGGCCAAGACATTGCCTTCCACATGCCGGTAGAGAGCCGGAATAGCCTTCCGTGAGAAAAAGTGGCGTTTGGGAACCTGCCACTGAGGAACCGCACATTGCACAAACTCACAGAAGGGGGCCGAGTCTACCAACTGAAAAGGCAGCAGTTGAAGCGCTAGCAATTTAGCCAAGCTAGCATTCAACCGCTGGGCATGTGGATGGCTGGGAGTAAACTTCTTTCGACGGTCCAGCAGCTGGGGCAGGGAAATTTGCCTGGTAGAATCGGACGTCGGTGTACTGCTAACAGAGTGCCCGCAAGTACTTGGCTGTGACACACCTAATTCTACACCTTCATTCCTCTCAGAGCAGCTTTCAGAGAGGACTGAAGATATAGTGGGGTTGGAGATCCCAGCTGATGAGGAGCAAGGAGAGGTCCGCTTTGTTCTTTGGTGTGGGTCTTTAATGTGCGCTTGCCAACGAGCTGCATGGCAGGTCGACATATGTCTGGTCATGCTTGTGGTGCCCAAGCGGCTGATGTTTTGGCCACGCGAGATACGCTTGAGACATATGTTGCAAATAGCAGTGGTGCGATCTGATGCACTCGCCTCAAAAAAGGCCCACACCAAAGAACTTTTGTGATAACGTGCAGAGGCAGCGCCCTGCACAGGCGGAGCTCTGCGGTGTGATTCAGTTGGTGTGCTGGCCTCTAGCTGGCCTCCGGAGGGCATCCTGCCTCGTTGGACATGTGCCGCCGCCTCCTCCTCCTCCTCTCTCCCTTTAGGCACCCACGTGGACTCAGTGACCTCATCATCCCCTCCCTCTTCACCACTGGAGAAAACCTGGCAGTAAGCTGCAGCTGGTGGAACATGACTGCCAGATTGCTGTCCTTGAGCATCCCCTCTCTCTGCGCTCACGCTACTGCCTTCCTCTAGCTGGGTATCATCATCCGAGCCTTCAAAACGTTGGGCATCCTCCTGGAGCATGTACCCAACACTGTGCTCAAACAGTTCAGGGGACTCCGCAGGAGGACATGGTGGGTCTAGGGAAGGGGTGCCTGATGATGCCATTGAGTACGCGTTGGCAGCTGCTTTGCCAGTACCCTGAGCCTGCGTGAGAGAGGATGAGGAGGGCTTGGTCATCCATTCTACCAAGCCTTCGGCATGATGCTGCTCAACATGTCCAGCTGCCGAAAACAAGGACAAGCGTGTCCCATGGCCACGTGCTGATGACGATGCACGACCACGTCCACGTCCACGACCAGCACTGTTTTCTCTAGAAACAGAGCCTACTTGCCCTGTGTTCTTGCCTCGGGACTGTCTGCCTCTCCTTGGCGGTCTTCCAGGCATTGTAGTGGGTAGTGTATATTGTGCTGGAGTCACACAGCACACACACTAACTCCTGCAGATGGCTGCCTTAGATGACAGCAACAGGGCCTTACGGCAAATAGAGGCTGCCTTAGATGACAACAACTGGGCCTTACAGCAGATAGAGGATGCCTTAGATGACAACAACTGGGCCTTATAGCAGATAGAGTGACTGAGGTGGTTTTATGTGTGCTGTACTAACACAGCACACACACACACACACACACGCTAGCTCCTATAAATGCCTGCCTGCCTTAGATGACAACAACTGGGCCTTACGGCAGATAGAGGCTGCCTTAGATGACAACAACTGGGCCTTATAGCAGATAGAGTGACTGAGGTGGTTTTATGTGTGCTGTACTAACACAGCACACACACACACACACGCTAGCTCCTATAAATGCCTGCCTGCCTTAGATGACAACAACTGGGCCTTACGGCAGATAGAGGCTGCCTTAGATGACAACAACTGGGCCTTATAGCAGATAGAGTGACTGAGGTGGTTTTATGTGTGCTGTACTAACACAGCACACACACACACACACACGCTAGCTCCTATAAATGCCTGCCTGCCTTAGATCACAATAGGACAGAAGGTGATACTGCAATGCTGTACTAACAGCATGCACACACCAGACTAACAGAATCACAGCAGTTAGACTCAGCAGCAGTGCAATCAGCAGAATGAATCAGTGATGCAATCAAATGATCAGTATTCAGTACAGTAATGATAATGAATCAGCATCAGCAGTCTGCCTATATCAGAATCAAGCCGGAACACAGTGCACTAGGCCGACGGCGCGGCTGCCTTTTATACAGTGGGGCGTGTACTAAAGCCCCTGAGCTATAATTGGCTACAGGCGTCCTGCCTGTAGCCAATTATTGCTCTCCTCGCTGCCGGCGCTGTGATTGGCCAAGCATGCGGGGTCACAGTGCATGCTTGGCCAATCATCAGCCAGCAATGCACTGCGACTGGCGCAATGCATTGCGGGCCGCTCGCATCACACGAACGTGATGCGAACGGCCCAAATAGTTCTGGGCTCGCCGAGCGGGCGAACGCCCGATGTTCGATTCGAACGTGGGCTCGAATCGAACACCGGGCCCATCCCTATCCAATAGCGGCTCCTGTTGTTTCAGCCAATCAGGTGACGGGGTAACCAGACCCGGTGCACCTGATTGACTGAGAGGCGGGTCAGTGTTAGGGAAGCAATGTATTCGGTTCCCTAACACAAGACGAGAAATCAGCGAACGTACCACAGTGCGCCCGCTGTTTTCCCTTTTGGAAACCTATTAGAGCCAATGGCTCTAATCAGGCGCTTCCAAAACACACCCGTCGCTGTAATTCATATGCCCGGCTCCCGAGAAGGGGCGGGGCACATGAATAGGTGGTGGCAGCTGCGACAATAGATAGATTCATGCATTGCATGAATCTATGTGAGAGAGCAGGAGAGGGGGGGGGGGGCGGCGCTCCTGTGCCCTTTATAGACGCACAGCCACTGTCTGAATGTAAACACAAACATTTAGGGCTCCTATGCATGAAAACTTTGGTTGCACTACATGATCCATGTTGCCACATGAGACCAATAATACTAATCCCATTATTTAAACTGCTGATTTGTAGGGCCTTTAAAGTGTTGCCTATTGAAAATATAGGATACCGAAGTTTGTCGCCATTTCATAAGTGCACACAATTTTAAAGGTTTGACACGGGTATATATATATATATACATACATACATATATATGTGTGTGTGTAATATATATATATTCTCACAAAAGTAAGTACACCCCTCACATTTTTGTAAATATTTTAATATATCTTTTCATGTGACAACACTGAAGAAATGACACTTTGCTACAATGTAAAGTAGTGAGTGTACAGCTTGTATAACAGTGTCAATTTGCTGTCCCCTCTAAATAACTCAACACACAGTCATTAATGTCTAAACCGCTGGCAACAAAAGTGAGTACACCCCTAAGTGAAAATGTCCAAATTGGGCCCAAAGTGTCAATATTATGTGTGGCCACCTTTATTTTCCAGCACTGCCTTAACCCTCTTGAGCATGGAGTTCACCAGAGCTTCACAGGTGGCCATTGGAGTCCTCTTCCACTCCTCCATGATGACATCACAGAGATGGTGGATGTTAGAGACCTTGCGCTCCTCCACCTTCCATTTGAAGATGCCCCACAGATGCTCAATAGGGTTTAGGTCTGGAGACATGCTTGGCCAGTCCATCACCTTTACCCTCAGCTTCTTTAACAAGGCAGTGATCGTCTTGGAGGTGTGTTTGGGGTCGTTATGTTGGAATACTGCCCTGCGGCCCAGTCTCTGAAGGGAGGGGATCATGCTCTGCTTCAGTATGTCACAGTACATGTTGGCATTCATGGTTCCCTCAATGAACTGTAGCTCCCCAGTGCCAGTGTTCTACCGATATGGTTTTTCCTATCGATATGGTTCCCTCTTGACTGCGCAGGCGCAATCCGAGCCGACGGAAATCTCCGAGCTTTAACAGCTGTTCGGCAGCTGTAGACGCGCTTGCTCCCGATGCTTGGTTATACACGCCGCTCTATACAGCAAGGGCCAGCAAGGGGCGGATCAGATGTGATATTGTGCAGTGCATTTTTATACACGCCGGTTTAAGAGATCCATTACTAATATATTTAAATGCATCCCTTGCTGTATAGATCAGCGTGTATAAACAAACAAAATGCACTGCGCAATATCACATCTGATCCGCCCCTTGCTGTATAGAGCAGCGTGAAGAATAAAGCAGCGCGTATAACCAAGCATCGGGAGCGAGCGCGTCTACAGCTGCCGAACAGCTGTTGAAGCTCAGAGATTTCCGTCGGCTCGGAATCGGATTGCGCCTGTGCAGTCAAGAGGGAACCATATCGATAGGGGAACCAGCTCGACAAGACACCGGCAGCACTCATGCAGCCCCAGACCATGACACTTCCACCACCATTCTTGACTGGAGGCAAGACACACTTGTCTTTGTACTCCTCACCTGGTTGCCGCCACACACGCTTGACACCATCTGAACCAAATAACTGATAACACAGCATCTCTTCTCATAATCCCTTTCCATTTTCAGACTTTACCGCTATCTCTATCTCTATGGATGTCTCCTTGGCACTTCTACATACATCAAAAATATTAAAAAGTAATACAATTCTGGGCCCATTCATACTTCTGTGTGGGGTAATGCTCAGACATAACGCACATGTTCTCCTGCCTTGAGGTGCTTTGCCAAAGGAAAGGTCAGCACTGGAAGCCTTGATATTCCCTCAATACAGGTTTCTGTTAATAGGACACTATGTGGAAGTTGTGTTCATTATGTTACCTTTTCTGATGCGTTGTTTGCTTTTTAAACTTCTCTTTTTTCCCCACTAACAGATCTCCCAGCTGGAGATCCACTGGATCTCCCATTTTCCATCCTGGAAGTTGGCATAGCAGGGCGATTGGAACTGATCACAAAACCTCTGCCATCGAATGGTTCTTCTCTCCCGTTATCTACAGTAGGTCCAGTTCTGTATCAGATTTGTATTCCCTAATAACATCATTCTGATCCTTTCTTACCTTCTGTTCCAGATTCCGAATGGTTTACCTCCATACGATGTGGATCTGTCTTCTGAAGTGATCCAGAAATACCTTAGTGACCCGGAATGGCTTTCTCTCCATGATTTTGACCGGAGCCACAGGTAAAGACCATACTGTGTGTGATGTGGGACCGGAGCCACAGGTAAAGACCATACTGTGTGTGATGTGGGACCGGAGCCACAGGTAAAGACCATACTGTGTGTGATGTGGGACCGGAGCCACAGGTAAAGACCATACTGTGTGTGATGTGGGACCGGAGCCACAGGTAAAGACCATACTGTGTGTGATGTGGGACCGGAGCCACAGGTAAAGACCATACTGTGTGTGATGTGGGACCGGAGCCACAGGTAAAGACCATATTGTGTGTGATGAGGGACCGGAGCCACAGGTAAAGACCATACTGTGTGTGACGTGGGACCGGAGCCACAGGTAAAGACCATACTGTGTGTGATGTGGGACCGGAGCCACAGGTAAAGACCATACTGTGTGTGATGTGGGACCGGAGCCACAGGTAAAGACCATACTGTGTGTGATGTGGGACCGGAGCCACAGGTAAAGACCATACTGTGTGTGATGTGGGACCGGAGCCACAGGTAAAGACCATACTGTGTGTGATGTGGGACCGGAGCCACAGGTAAAGACCATACTGTGTGTGATGTGGGACCGGAGCCACAGGTAAAGACCATATTGTGTGTGATGAGGGACCGGAGCCACAGGTAAAGACCATACTGTGTGTGACGTGGGACCGGAGCCACAGGTAAAGACCATACTGTGTGTGATGTGGGACCGGAGCCACAGGTAAAGACCATACTGTGTGTGATGTGGGACCGGAGCCACAGGTAAAGACCATACTGTGTGTGATGTGGGACCGGAGCCACAGGTAAAGACCATACTGTGTGTGATGTGGGACCGGAGCCACAGGTAAAGACCATACTGTGTGTGATGTGGGACCGGAGCCACAGGTAAAGACCATACTGTGTGTGATGTGGGACCGGAGCCACAGGTAAAGACCATATTGTGTGTGATGAGGGACCGGAGCCACAGGTAAAGACCATACTGTGTGTGACGTGGGACCGGAGCCACAGGTAAAGACCATACTGTGTGTGATGTGGGACCGGAGCCACAGGTAAAGACCATACTGTGTGTGATGTGGGACCGGAGCCACAGGTAAAGACCATACTGTGTGTGATGTGGGACCGGAGCCACAGGTAAAGACCATACTGTGTGTGATGTGGGACCGGAGCCACAGGTAAAGACCATACTGTGTGTGATGTGGGACCGGAGCCACAGGTAAAGACCATACTGTGTGTGATGTGGGACCGGAGCCACAGGTAAAGACCATACTGTGTGTGATGTGGGACCGGAGCCACAGGTAAAGACCATACTGTGTGTGATGTGGGACCGGAGCCACAGGTAAACGCCATACTGTGTGTGATGATGGACGTCCCTGATGGCCGGTGAAAGTAGTTTTTCCTTCTTGTGAAGTTAAAAATGAATAGCCCAATCTGTTGTTCACCCCGAGTCTCACCCCTGTGTCCTTCAGATGGGAGAGACACCAACTTTCCGACACGGACGCCTATCATTACACACAACTACTTAATTTCTTATAGTTGGCCCAACGATTAGGGGCTATTGCTGGCCAGGCTGCCTTTTGAATCCATATGGTTTGATATCAGCAATTTACTCTAATGTCATCTTCTAAATAACGATATGTGCTAAAATGGGAACAGGACCTGCAAGTGGAGTTGAATCTTGAGGATTGGCACAATCTAGTGGGAAATGCATCCAGAACATACACTGTTTTGCCAAAAGTATTGGGACGCCTGTCTTTACACACACACATGAACTGTAATGGCATCCCAGTCTTAGTCCATAGGGTTCAATATTGAGTTGGCCCCCCCTTTGCAGCTGTAACAGCTTCAACTCTTCTGGGAAGGCTGTCCACAAGGTTTAGGAGTGTCTATGGGAATGTTTGACCATTCTTCCAGAAGCGCATTTGTGAGGTCAGGTACTGATGTTGGACGAGAAGGCCTGGCTCACAGTCTCTGCTCTAATTCCTCCCAAAGGTGTTCTATCGGGTTGAGGTCAGGGCTCTGTGCAGACCAGTCAAGTTCCTCCACCCCAAACTCACTCATCCATGTCTTTATGGACCTTGTTTTGTGCACTGGTCCAAATCATTTGGTGGAGGGGGGATTATGGTGTGGGGTTGTTTTTCAGGGGTTGGGCTTGGCCTCTTGGTTCCAGTGAAGGGAACTCTTAAGGCGCCAGCATACCTAGACATTTTGTACAATTTCATGCTCCCAACTTTGTGGGAACAGTTTGGGGGTGACCCCTTCCTGTTCCCACATGACTGCACACCAGTGCACAAAGCAAGGAGGGATTCCCCTGTCAACACTGACTGCGTTGATAGGGGAATTGTGCACATTTCTTTTATGCAACCAAATTTGCACCGTCTATGGCCTTTCCTTTCCCCCTTCTTTTTTTTTTTTTGTCTTTGACTACACCCCCAGACTAGTTATTTGGCATCTAGGAAGTCTTCTGTTTGGGGGGGTGGGTGGGGTAGGTATAAAGGCCTATTCTCAGGCCTCCTCCTGTTTTGTATGTCATCATTGGTTGATTTGGTTGGAGATGAAACTTAAGTTTGATGGTCTCCCTTATCAAGTAAGAACCTGGAAGTGACATATTACGTCACCTGTAGATCTGCCTTTTCCTTTTCCCAGCCACTGTGCTTAGAGAGCTGGGGGAGGAGAAAGAGCAGTACACTGATCTCCCAGTGAATGGCTGTGTATAGGGGGTGTCAGCAGAGGTCTGATCATTAGCGAATTGAACACTGAATTCCCAACACAGCTAGAGAACTGGCCACGCTGTGCTCTCATGCTTAGTATGGTCAGTTTTTAATAGGAAAGCAGAGGGACTGGCAGGAACACCAGAGCTTTCACACAAAGGAAGCAATACAAAGAGAGCAGGAGACTTCTTCATAAAAGTACATGGTACAGCAGGCACATATCAGGAATATAAAATGTTGGGTTTACCTAGTCTTTAATTCAAGAATTGACCAATGTCGCCCTGACCATTGTTTTCGGTATCTGTCTGTGTATAGACTGCCTTCTGGTTCAGGAGTTTATGGAGTTTTATGTCATAGGCCTATATTATGATGTTTTTATTTTATTTTATATAATGCATGATGTCAAGCATTCAAATGTAGATGTTGTAAAGTATTTGACACTGTAAGAATATAAGATAAATGAAACCCCCAGGGATCCATTGCTCTATATATGCTTGAATACAGCCCCGTAAGACTTGGCTGCCCCAAGTGACCACCTCTTTCCAGCATCTGAAGCTGTAGAAAGCAGTCCTGGAAAGCACATGATTGACTGCTGGCCTGTCAAAGGTGTGTCAATGCCACATGATCAGTGCAAAAATAGGAAAGACGCTTGGTCAGCCGCACTCCAAAAAGAATGGTTGTTTATTAACCACTTCGCACCCGGGCCAATTCTGACACTTCGCTCCTACATGTAAAAAGCCTAATTTTTTTTGCTAGAAAATTACATATAACCCCCAAACAATATATATATGTTTTTTTAGCAAAGACCCTAGAGAATACAATGGCGGTCATTGCAACTTTTTATCTCGCACGGTATTTGCGCAATAATTTTTCAAACGCATTTTTTTGGGAAAAAAAACGGTTTCATGAATTAAAAAATATTAAAACATTAAAGTTAGCCCAATTTTTTTGCATAATGTGAAAGATGAAGTTACGCCGAGTAAATAGATACCTAACATGTCACCCTTCAAAATTGTACACGCTCGTGGAATGGCGCCAAACTTCGGTACTTAAAAATCCTCATGGGCGACGCTTTAATTTTTTTTATTGGTTACATGTTTTGAGTTACAGAGGAGGTCTAGGGCTAGAATTATTGCTCTCGCTCTAACGTTCGCTACGATACCTCACATGTGTGTTCTGAACACCGTTTTAATATGTGGGCGGGACTTACGTATGCGTTCGCTTCTGCGTACGAGCTACCGGGGACAGGGGCGCTTTACAATTTTTTTTTATTTTTTATTTATTGTTCATTTTACACTTAACTTTTTACTTTGACAGTTAGAAAAAAAAAAATGATCACTTTTATTCCTATTACAAGGAATGTAAACATCCCTTGTAATAGGAATAAGCATGACAGGTCCTCTTTACAGTGAGATATGGGGTCAATAAGACCCCACATCTCACCTCTAGGCTGGGAAGCCTGAAATAAAAAAAAGAAAAAAACGATCACCGCTTCCTAGCCGAAGCGGCGCCGTTTTTTTGAATGCAGAGGCCGGGCGTGACGTCATAACATCGCGCCCGGCCTCCGAACGATCATAGAGACTCCGGCGACCATCTGGTCCGCCGGAAATCTCTATTGTAAGAAGCCGGGGCCGGCGGATCCTGTCACGACTCGCCGATCGCTCAGGTGAGTCGGTAGAAGCACCGGAGGGCGGCGGGAGGGGGGGGACGTCCCCTCTCGCCGCCTGTAAGAACGATCAAGCGGCAGAACAGCCGCTATGATCATTCTTACGGTACAGAGAATCGCCGGCTCTAAAAAACGATATCTGAATGATGCCTGTAGCTGCAGGCATCATTCAGATATCCCGGCTCAAAGTCAAGGACGTCCATGGACGTCCTTGGGCGCGAAGTGGTTAAAACAAAAGCACAAAATACATGACACAGCAAGGAAAAACAGCAGGTAAGAGCTGACGCGTTTCGCACTGCAATTCAGTGCTTAATCATATGATTAAGCACTGAATTGCAGTGCGAAACGCGTCAGTTCTTACCTGCTGTTTTTCCTTGCTGTGACATGTATTTTGTGCTTTTGTTTTAATAAACAACCATTTTTTTTTTGGAGTGGGGCTGTCCAAGCCTCTTTCCTATTTTTGCATCGTATATGCATTGCCTGCACCCACGGCCCTGGATCCTGTGAAAGATTCATCAGTCACACCTGAGCGGTTACCTTCCTTTCCTGTTTGCCACATGATCAGTGTCATGTCTCTGCCACCTGGCAGGTGTCCAAGTTTTCTCCAATGAGACTGAAACACAAGCACAGGCCGATTTCTCAACACTGCACCATGACATGACTTGTGCAATATATTCACCCCCCAGCAACACAAAATAGATATTATTGTAAGATATTTTAGCAGGAATAAACTGTATTTATGCTTTTAGCCAGTAAAATTCCGGCCTTCATGTCCGTTCTTGCTCCGCCAGGTCCTGGCCTCGTACCAAGAATGTCAGCTCCCTGTTCCACATGGAGATTAGTGCTCCGCAGACTGATATCAGCATGGAGCGTAACTCTGCTACCGGAGAACTGCGTAGAATCAGCGAGGTGAGATACAGACAGGGGAACACACTATATAGTAAAAGGTTTCTGGATATTACTATACCAGGGGCCTTCAGACTTTCTAAACTAAGGACCTGTTCACTGCCCTTAAAGCTGAACTCCGGGATAAGGAAATATTGTCTAAACACAACAGGCATGTGTATTCTTGTCATTTGTGTATTCCATTTCCTACCTCCTTGCTTGCCTCTGTGCAGGAGCTTCCGTAATAACGACCGCTCCCTGCTGCTCTCTCTCCTTGTGCAGGGTGACTGGTCTGGTCTCCGCCCCCTCCTGTAGTTTTCTGCAGGCAGCCTGTAGTGGGTGGAGCTGCTGGGTCCCTCCCACAGCTCTGCTGCCTACATAGATTATGTGGCTACCTGTATATAAACCACAGTGATGATGTCACCACTACTTTTGCAAGGTAATAGCTTGGTCTGTAAAGGCATTTGGTGCACACAAAGCAATTTTTCGTGCCTTTATGGTTAGTGATTGCTATATGTGCCTGATTCAGTTTGAAGGCCAGACTGTGGGCACTGGGTGTAGAAAATGCTCCAGCATCCGTAGGATCAACTTGGTGGCCATTTGGAGTAAACATTATCTATAAATATGACTCCTTGTTGGGGTCTCTCAGTGGAGAGACTTGTGACCCATTGTTGGTGTCATTGGGAGGAATAGTGCCCCATCATTGGTATCTGTGGAAGGGATATTGCCCCATTGTTGGTGTCAGCGAAAGAAATAGTGCCCAATCATTGTTGACATTGGAAGGAATAATGCCCCATTGTGTGTGTCATGTTTGGTGTCCATGGAAGGAATAGTGCTTATCATTGGGAGTAAAAATGCCCCATTATTTGTGTCATTGGGGGGAGAATGCTCCATTGTTTGTGATAGTGGGAGGAATAGTTGGTATTAATAGAAGGAATAGTGCCCCGTCATTGGTATAGGTGGGAGGAATTGTGCCGCTCCATCCTTGGTGTCAGTGGGAGGAATAGTGTGCCATTTTTGGTGTCAGTGGCAGGGATTGTGTCCCATCACTGGTATTAGTGGAAGAAATGGTGCCCCAATTTTGGTGTGGTGGGAGTAGTTGTGCCCCATTTTTGGTGTCATTGGGGAGAAGTAATGCCCCATTGTTGGTATCAGTGGAAGGAAAAGTGTGATATTGTTGGTAGCAATTAAAGGAATAGTGCCCTATCATTGGTGTCAGTAGAATGATAATGCCTCATCGTTGGTGTCAGTGGGAGGAATTGTGCCTGATTGTTAGTATACAGTACATGTAAGGATTAGTGCCTCATCATTGGCATTAGAGGAAAGAATAGTGCCCCTTTGGTGGTGTCAGTGGGAGGAATTGTGCACCATCGTTGGTTTCAGTGGGAGGAATAGCACCCCCTTTGTTGTCAGTGGGAGGAATAGTGCCATAGCATTGGTGTCAGTGGGAAGAATAGTGCCATAGCATTGGTGTCAGTGGGAAGAATAGTGCTCCGTCATTGGTGTCAGTGGGCGGAATAGTGCTCCGTCATTGGTGTCAGTGGGAGGAATAGTGCTCCGTCATTGGTGTCAGTGGGAGGAATAGTGCCATAGCATTGGTGTCAGTGGGAAGAATAGTGCCATAGCATTGGTGTCAGTGGGAAGAATAGTGCTCCGTCATTGGTGTCAGTGGGCGGAATAGTGCTCCGTCATTGGTGTCAGTGGGAGGAATAGTGCCATAGCATTGGTGTCAGTGGGAAGAATCGTGCTCCGTCATTGGTGTCAGTGGGCGGAATAGTGCTCCGTCATTGGTGTCAGTGGGCGGAATAGTGCTCCGTCATTGGTGTCAGTGGGAGGAATAGTGCTCCGTCATTGGTGTCAGTGGGAGGAATAGTGCTCCGTCATTGGTGTCAGTGGGAGGAATAGTGCCATAGCATTGGTGTCAGTGGGAAGAATAGTGCCATAGCATTGGTGTCAGTGGGAAGAATAGTGCCATAGCATTGGTGTCAGTGGGAAGAATAGTGCTCCGTCATTGGTGTCAGTGGGCGGAATAGTGCTCCGTCATTGGTGTCAGTGGGAGGAATAGTGCCATAGCATTGGTGTCAGTGGGAAGAATAGTGCTCCGTCATTGGTGTCAGTGGGCGGAATAGTGCTCCGTCATTGGTGTCGGTGGGCGGAATAGTGCTCCGTCATTGGTGTCAGTGGGAGGAATAGTGCTCCGTCGTTGGTGTCAGTGGGAGGAATAGTGCTCCGTCATTGGTGTCAGTGGGAGGAATAGTGCCATAGCATTGGTGTCAGTGGGAAGAATAGTGCCATAGCATTGGTGTCAGTGGGAAGAATAGTGCCATAGCATTGGTGTCAGTGGGAAGAATAGTGCTCCGTCATTGGTGTCAGTGGGAGGAATAGTGCCCCGCCCATCATTGGAGCACAGGTGTGTCAGGAGGAAGGTGCCTCTGAAGCTGCTCTGTGAGAAGGGAGTGGTGGTGAAATCTCTCCCAGCTCCCTGGCCCCCTTTCTGGGGAGGCCATGGAGGCCAGCGGGGCCTCTCCTGCTGGAGGCTCCCAGCCATCTCCTGGGCCATCAGGTGAACTGCCTGCCTCTGCACAAGCCGATCTCTCTGCCCCTGGTGAGGATGAAGGCTCGGAGGCCATTCGGGAGCGAGTGGTGGCCGGGATTAAGGTCCTGAACAGGGAGAGGGACAAGCTTTACAAGTTGAGAGCGGAGTTGAAGCGCCTGCGAAGGCAACGCGAGGGCTTACACAGCCAGAAACGGGGATCCATGGATCCGGAAATCCAACTGGCCAAGGTCCGTGTGGATCATCAGGAGACCATCGTGGCCATGATGGAAGGCAGAGATGGGCCCTTCAAAGAGAAGTTTTGTAACGACAAGAGGTTTGCAAGGGTGACAAAGATGGAGGTGGAGGAGGAGGAGACCCCCAGTTCTGACCCCCTGCCCCCCCAGGGAGAGGTAAGCAGCCCCATGCCTTCCCAGGAATCTGGAGGCATGCTGAGGGCCATCCAGGTAATGGAGTCTCCTATGCGGGGGGATCAGATGGTGTTTAATGAGGAAGACATTTCTGATGATGTACCTGATAAAGTAAAGCCTGCTAAGTCCCATGTTGTGGATAAGACTGTTTTTGTTCCTTTTAACACTGTGACTGACAATGTGCCTAATGACAATCAGGCTGCTAGTCCTGTATGCAGCAATGTTGTGCCTGCTGAGGCTGCAATGCAGCAAGAGTTACATTTAAAAAATGTCATTTCTGTGGATGGACTGCAAGTGTCAGCACAGCCCATTAACCTTTCTTTGGCTGAGTCCAAAGCTGTTTGCCCCACTGCTGCTGAGGACTCTACAGTGCAGCATCAGGAGACAGCTGGTATTGCAGCCACTGTGACTATTCCTGATGGGAATTTGAATAGTTCTGTGACTGATAACAATCACCCCAGTACCAGTGTGATGAACAATCCTGCTACAGATCCTGCCATTTCAGTTCATACAGTTGATAATAATAATAATATACAGAGTGATGTGGCTTCAGTGTCGGCCCTTGGCCCTGATAAACCTACTTTTGCACAGGTGGCACACTCTGCTCCTGGTAGTCCCGCTCCCAAGCGGGGTTTTCCACTGCAAGCTGCCACCTTGAGCACCCCAAGATCTGGTCTTGGGTCTCTGGCTTCTGCTGGGGGTCCAAGACGTAATGTAGTTATCCTGAAATGGGAAGGTGGTGCCATCCCTCCAGCACGGCGTGCAGTGGTAGATATGATATTGGAGATGGGTTTTGGTGCAAATGACCTGTATGCCTTTATACACGTAGCTGGGACAAGGGACTATACGGTTAGTTTCACCAGGCCAGAGGGTCTTGACCTGTTCTGGGAGCGATATGAGGCTCGGTGCAGGTCAAGACCTGAATGGGAAGGTCTGGTCCCAGTTGCGGTTTCTCAGAGGTCAACAGTAAAAAAAATTACCATTATCCTGACCAATGAGAGTGTTCCTGCTCGGGATCTAGAGGTCTGGTTAAGGAACTATGGGGAAGTTTTGACCAAACCTAATAAAATCCATGATGAGCGTAACATCTGGACTGGGGGATGGTCGGTAACAGTCAGGTTGGCCAGGGATGGGAATGTTGTCCGTCACCTGCCCTCCTCAGCTTTCATAGGGAGGGATAGGATGACTGTTTTCTACCCTGGTCAGCCGAAGCTGTGTCACCGCTGTGGAGAAAAGGGGCACTTGAGCTCCTCCTGTTCAGCCTTGATGTGTTCAGTGTGTCGGGGTCAGGGTCATATGGCTAAGGACTGCACTAAGATGATCAGGTGCAATCTGTGCCTGCGCCTTGGCCACCCCTACAGCAGATGTCCTGAAGCCTGGCACAATATGGAGAAGGAGGTAGTAGAGGACATGTCAAGGCTGGACAGGATGGAGGGTGAGACCCCTGGTGTACCATCCTCCTCTGCGGTGACCCCCTCCCCTGGTCCTGCTAAGGATCCCTCTCCAGTTCCTGTGGCCACCCCTCCTGTGTCTGTAAGTACTCCTTCTGTTTCTGTCTCTGTGTCCCCCCAGCCTACTGTACCCTCTCCTCTTGTGTCAGAACCTTCCAAGTCTGTGCCCCCCGAGTCTGTTACCCCCCAGGAGTCTACCCCTCCCGAGTCTGACTTAAAGGGATCACCCCCCCCACCAGCGTGTACTAAAAAGGGCGCCCCTTCCTCTGTAAAGAAGTCTTGTGGAAAGACTTTAAAGAAAAAAGTAAGAGATGAGGGCATCTCTGAGGCTGACCTGCGGTACCTGGAGGAGAGAAGGAAGGTTGGGAGGCGGAAGAGGCAGGCGGTGAGGACGGAACGGGGACGGGAAGCTTCGGTTCCTGTCTCCAGCCGTCATAGGTCCTCCAAGTGGGATATTTCTTCATCTGGAGCTTCTTCTGAAAGAAGTTCCGATTCCGAAATGGACTTTGAGGCGGCCTCTAGAAAGAGAGAGGCTTCTGGTGATGAGCAGCAGAGGGGAGCTAAGAAGCAATCCACCCAATAACCCAAATGGCGGTTCCCCCTCCGTTAAAAGTGGTGACAATTAATGTCGCCAGCATTAAGTCAGTAAGAGCTCGTTCTATGGCCTTCTTTTTGTTCAGCCAATTAGATGCTGAAATTTTATTTTTGCAAGAGACTAGGCTCACCTCCTTGGCAGATATTCATATGGCCAAGAGAGAGTGGAGGTATGGTCCATCTTACTGGTCTCTTGCGGCCGAGCCTTACGGCGGTGTGGCGGTGTTGTTTAAAACCGGCATGGTAACTATCCGGCGGGTTATTGAGGTGGAGATCGGGAGATGTATGGTCTTAGACGTCCTTGTGGGAGGACAGGACCTGCGCCTAATCAATGTTTATGGGCCGCACACAAAGTGGGACAGGAAATGCCTTTTTACAAGGATCAAGCCATTTCTTTTTACATCCCGGCAAGTGGTCTTTGGAGGTGACTTTAATACAGTAACTAGGCCCAAGGACAGGAAGGACTTCAAGGACAGGCTGGGATATGATAGCGTTTTTTTAAATAGTATGATTAGGGATGCTGGTCTTGTGGATGTGCACATTAAGCACCTCCCAGATGACACCGGGTTCACTTTTCATCGTGGTAATAGTCAGAGTAGGATAGATAGGTTTTTTTTGAAGGAGGCCTCTGCTTTCTCGCCCCCAGTGGTGCAGGCAGTAGAGTTCTCTGATCACTGTATGCTATCTGTGGTACTGAATGCTTCAGACGCCCCTCAGAGGGGCAAGGGCATCTGGAGATTAAATTCGACACTACTCAAGGAAGAACATATTAGACAATCCTTTGAGGAATTCTTTCAGGCACAGGTGACCATCCTGGACTTTTGTAGCAGCAAGGCTGAGTGGTGGGAGCTGACCAAAAAGAGGATCGCTGGATTCTTCAGGGGCCTAGCCAATAGAAATCAGTTTAATAAATACATGACCTACCAATGTTTACGGAGGAAGCTGGATATTCTTGTTTCGAGAGGAGGAGATCCTGGGGCAATCTCCGAAGTGAAACTCCTTCTCAGGAAGTGTCAATATGACCGGCATGCCTCTTTGGTTCTGGAGAGGGACTATGGGAAGTACCACTCGCCTGACCCTTACCAGAACTGCAAACAAGGTGTAGCTGTTAAAACGGTCGTTGGCCTTAAGGACAGTACAGGTTCCTTGACAAAGTCCAGGTCAGGGATTCTGGAGGTCGTGAGGTCCTTTTATGCCGACCTTCTTGGGAGGAAAGAGCTTGATCGTGACAAGATGGAAAGCTTTTTGGACTCTACTCCAGGTCTAAATGGTGGAGATGTTCCATTGATGAATTTGACAGAGGAGATCACAGTCGAAGAGGTGATGAGGGCAATTGAACAGCTTGCCATCAAAAAGTCACCTGGACCGGATGGCTTGACGGCTGAGTTTTACAAAGCCTTTAAGTCTATTCTGGCCCCGCATTTGGTAGAGGTTTTTAACAGTTGCCTTGCTGAGGGGGTGCTTTCCCCTTCCATGAGGCACTCGGCTGTGATTCTTCTTTCAAAGGGTAAAGATCCTTCGATGATTGAGAATTGGCGCCCCATCAGCCTTCTTAATGTCGATAGAAAGATACTGGCAAAGATATTTTTCTGGCGCCTATCGTCAGTGGCAGAGTCTTTGCTTTCTCGCCATCAGCACTGTTCGGTCCAGGGTAGGAGCACCTTCACAGCGGTTTTAGCTGTCCGGGAGGCCTTGGAGCGGTGCAGGGCTGCAGGCTGGGGAAAGTATTTGCTGACATTGGATCAGGCAAAGGCTTTTGATCGTGTTAACCATGAGTACCTGTGGTTGCTCCTTAGTAAGTACGGTCTGCCGGGTGGTTTTGTCGATTGGCTGAAAGTCTTGTATAAGGGGGCAGAAAGCTTCCCTCTTGTTAATGGTTGGGTTGGACAGTCCTTTGGGGTTGGCTCCGGGGTGCGCCAGGGTTGTCCCCTGAGTCCCCTGCTCTATGTGTTTGCAATCGACCCCTTCATCAGGAGGCTAGAGAGCGGCATGTTGTGTGGGGTACCAGTGGGGCTCCCGGGTGAGCCGCCATTGAGGGTTGTTGCCTATGCGGATGATGTGTCAGTGATTGTCACTGGGACGGATGAAGCGGAGGAGGTGGTCTCTCTGACATCACGGTATTCTGAAGCATCAGGCTCCAAGATCAATCAGGAAAAGACTGAAGTTTTCTGGATGGGAAAGGAAGGTGAGGGGTTTGATCTCCCGGACACCTTTCCAGTGCCCCAGGAAAGAATTAAGATACTAGGCATTGAATTTGGACCCGGCGATTATGGCCTCAAAAACTGGGAAGGCAGACTGGAAATTGCCAATACTAAGGTGGTCAGCTGGAAGAGATGGAAGTTATCTATGAGGGAAAGGGTTGATCTGATTAAGACTTACCTGATTCCGATCTTCTTGTATGTCAGCTTTGTCTGCATCTTGCCAGTGTCTCTCTATGCTAGGGTCAGTAGTGTGTTCTTCCAGATGCTGTGGGGGAACAGACTGAACCCCATCAAGAGGAATGTCACCTACCTATCCAGGAGGGAGGGTGGCTTAGGTATGGTCAACCCAGTTCTTTTCTTTTCACTGCTATTTCTAAAGTTTAACATTGGTAATATGCTTGCAGTGGAACCTCCTGGATGGGTAGGCATATTTAGATCTTGGTTTAGGCCTTTTCTACGACTTTGGGAAGAAGGTGGCCAAGTGAAGAATCGCAGGGGTCATCGTGGTCAGCTACCAGCCTATGTCGCTCCGTGCCTGAAGTTACTGCGGCAGTGGCGATTGTCGGCTGAAGATCTCAGATCGGTTCCAAGGAAAGTCCTTATGAGTCGAGTCTTGAGCGAAGTCTTTCATGACCCACTGGCCTTAAGGGATTGCCCGGGCCCAGTTTTGAGGGCGGGGTTAAGACTGATTAATTTGGATAGAGTACCCCCTAAATTTAGGGATCTGGCCTGGTTGTGCTTCCATGGGAAGCTCTATGTTCGGGGCAATTTGAAATTCCGCAGTGGGATGGATCGTAGCTGTCCTCGGGAGGAGTGTGCAGATGAGGAGGAGACTATGGATCATTTTCTGCTTCATTGCCCTTTTAACATAGAGGTGTACAAACAGGTGGGGCGGGCCCTCGGTGTCCCTTTCCTCTCCAGGCTGGGTTATGCTGAGTGGGTGTACGGAGCATTCAATACCGGTGGAGTTTTTTGTTTGGATACATTTTTTTTAGTTAGCCTAGTAGTCCGTTATTTCACCTGGAATGCACGGTGTCAGGTCAGCATTCGGCAAAAACTCCTTCCTGTTGAGGTGGTGGTGTGTGACATTTTGCATGAGGTGGGGAGGATTCGGGAGTTTGAGAGAGACAAGCGGGGTCAGGGGGCTTGGTTGAAGGCGTGGAGGGGTTTCAAGCCTCCCTGACTGCCAGGAGTCTCTTTCCCGGGTGTGGCTGTCTGTCTCTTATCACCCTAGATTATCAGTATTTTTGATTCATTTTTGATAAATGGCTGCGTACATAGGTGATGGGTTGTGCCTCTTAGGCCCTCTCTGCTGCTTTATGTAGATAGTTTTCTAGGGATGTTTTGGTAGTGGATTATGTATATATTGTATATATTCTGAACATGGATGTGTATTCCTTTGTTTTCTGTTGAAGTTTTGTACCATGGTTTTGTTTTTTACTTTTGTATAAAAATTGGTTGCTTGATTCTTTTCAATAAAAGATCAATAGTGCTCCGTCATTGGTGTCAGTGGGAGGAATAGTGCCATAGCATTGGTGTCAGTGGGACGAATAGTGCTCCGTCATTGGTGTCAGTGGGACGAATAGTGCTCCGTCATTGGTGTCAGTGGGACGAATAGTGCTCCGTCATTGGTGTCAGTGGGAGGAATAGTGCTCCGTCATTGGTGTCAGTGGGAGGAATAGTGCTCCGTCATTGGTGTCAGTGGGAGGAATAGTGCCCCACCCATCATTGGAGCACAGGTGTGTCAGGAGGAAGGTGCCTCTGAAGCTGCTCTGTGAGAGGGGAGTGGTGGTGAAATCTATCCCAGCTCCCTGGCCCCCTTTCTGGGGAGGCCATGGAGGCCAGCAGGGCGTCTCCTGCTGGAGGCTCCCAGCCATCTCCTGGGCCATCAGGTGAACTGCCTGCCTCTGCACAAGCCGATCTCTCTGCCCCTGGTGAGGATGAAGGCTCGGAGGCCATTCGGGAGCGAGTGGTGGCCGGGATTAAGGTCCTGAATAGGGAGAGAGACAAGCTGTACAAGCTGAGAGCGGAGTTGAAGCGCCTGCGAAGGCAACGTGAGGGCTTACACAGCCAGAAACGGGGATCCATGGATCCGGAAATCCAGCTGGCC
Source organism: Rana muscosa (assembly GCA_029206835.1). Taxonomy (NCBI): domain Eukaryota; kingdom Metazoa; phylum Chordata; class Amphibia; order Anura; family Ranidae; genus Rana; species Rana muscosa. The sequence goes on along the minus strand of CM055125.1, from coordinate 19,616,299 downwards.
AAGGTCCGTGTGGATCATCAGGAGACCATCGTGGCCATGATGGAAGGCAGAGATGGGCCCTTTAAAGAAAAATTCTGTAACGACAAAAGGTTTGGAAGGGTGACAAAGATGGAGGTGGAGGAGGAGGAGACCCCCAGTTCTGACCCCCTGCCCCCCCAGGGAGAGGTAAGCAGCCCCAGGCCTTCCCAAGATTCAGGAGGTATGCTGAGGGCCATCCAGGTAATGGAGTCTCCTATGCGGGGGGATCAGATGGTGTTTAACGAGGAAGACATTACTGATGATGTACCTGATAAAGTGAAGCCTGCTAAGTCCCATGTTGTGGATAAAACTGTTTTTGTACCATCTAGCATCATGACTGACAATGTGCCTAATGACAATCAGGCTGCTAGTCCTGTGTGCAGCAATGTTGTGCCTGCTGAGGCTGCAATGCAGCAAGAGTTACATTTAAAAAATGTCATTTCTGTGGATGGACTGCAAGTGTCAGAACAGCCCATTAACCCTTCTTTGGCTGAGTCCAAAGCTGTTTGCCCCACTGCTGCTGAGGACTCTACAGTGCAGCATCAGGAGACAGCTGGTATTGCAGCAACTGTGACTATTCCTGATGGGAATTTGAATAGTTCTGTGACTGATAACAATCACCCCAGTACCAGTGTGATGAACAATCCTGCTACAGATCCTGCCATTTCAGTTCATACAGTTGATAATAATAATAATATACAGAGTGATGTGGCTTCAGTGTCAGCCCTTGGCCCTGATAAACCTACTTTTGCACAGGTGGCACACTCTGCTCCTGGTAGTCCCGCTCCCAAGCGGGGTTTTCCACTGCAAGCTGCCACCTTGAGCACCCCAAGATCTGGTCTTGGGTCTCTGGCTTCTGCTGGGGGTCCAAGACGTAATGTAGTTATCCTGAAATGGGAAGGTGGTGCCATCCCTCCAGCACGGCGTGCAGTGGTGGACTTGATATTGGAGATGGGTTTTGGTGCAAATGACCTGTATGCCTTTATACACGTAGCTGGGACAAGGGACTATACGGTTAGTTTCACCAGGCCAGAGGGTCTTGACCTGTTCTGGGAGCGATATGAGGCTCGGTGCAGGTCAAGACCTGAATGGGAAGGTCTGGTCCCAGTTGCGGTTTCTCAGAGGTCAACAGTAAAAAAAATAACCATTATCCTGACCAATGAGAGTGTTCCTGCTCGGGATCTAGAGGTCTGGTTAAGGAACTATGGGGAAGTTTTGACCAAACCTAATAAAATCCATGATGAGCGTAACATCTGGACTGGGGGATGGTCGGTAACAGTCAGGTTGGCCAGGGATGGGAATGTTGTCCGTCACTTGCCCTCCTCAGCTTTCATAGGGAGGGATAGGATGACTGTTTTCTACCCTGGTCAGCCGAAGCTGTGTCACCGCTGTGGAGAAAAGGGGCACTTGAGCTCCTCCTGTTCAGCCTTGATGTGTTCAGTGTGTCGGGGTCAGGGTCATATGGCTAAGGACTGCACTAAGATGATCAGGTGCAATCTGTGCCTGCGCCTTGGCCACCCCTACAGCAGATGTCCTGAAGCCTGGCACAATATGGAGAAGGAGGTAGTAGAGGACATGTCAAGGCTGGACAGGATGGAGGGTGAGACCCCTGGTGTACCATCCTCCTCTGCGGTGACCCCCTCCCCTGGTCCTGCTCAGGATCCCTCTCCAGTTCCTGTGGCCACCCCTCCTGTGTCTGTAAGTACTCCTTTTGTTTTTGTCTCTGTGTCCCCCCAGCCTACTGTACCCTCTCCTCTTGTGTCGGAACCTTCCAAGTCTGTGCCCCCCGAGTCTGTTACCCCCCAGGAGTCTACCCCTCCTGAGTCTGACTTAAAGGGATCACCCCCCCCACCAGCGTGTACTAAAAAGGGCACCCCTTCCTCTGTAAAGAAGTCTTGTGGAAAGACTTTAAAGAAAAAAATAAGAGATGAGGGCATCTCTGAGGCTGACCTGCGGTACCTGGAGGAGAGAAGGAAGGTTGGGAGGCGGAAGAGGCAGGCGGTGAGGACGGAACGGGGACGGGAAGCTCCGGTTCCTGTCTCCAGCCGTCATAGGTCCTCCAAGTGGGATATTTCTTCATCTGGAGCTTCTTCTGAAAGAAGTTCCGATTCTGAAATGGACTTTGAGGCGGCCTCTAGAAAGAGAGAGGCTTCTGGTGATGAGCAGCAGAGGGGAGCTAAGAAGCAATCCACCCAATAACCCAAATGGCGGTTCCCCCTCCGTTAAAAGTGGTGACAATTAATGTCGCCAGCATTAAGTCAGTAAGAGCTCGTTCTATGGCCTTCTTTTTGTTCAGCCAATTAGATGCTGAAATTTTATTTTTGCAAGAGACTAGGCTCACCTCCTTGGCAGATATTCATATGGCCAAGAGAGAGTGGAGGTATGGTCCATCTTACTGGTCTCTTGCGGCCGAGCCTTACGGCGGTGTGGCGGTGTTGTTTAAAACCGGCATGGTAACTGTCCGGCGGGTTATTGAGGTGGAGATTGGGAGATGTATGGTCTTAGACGTCCTTGTGGGAGGGCAGGACCTGCGCCTAATCAATGTTTATGGGCCGCACACAAAGTGGGACAGGAAATGCCTTTTTACAAGGATCAAGCCATTTCTTTTTACATCCCGGCAAGTGGTCTTTGGAGGTGACTTTAATACAGTAACTAGGCCCAAGGACAGGAAGGACTTCAAGGACAGGCTGGGATATGATAGCGTTTTTTTAAATAGTATGGTTAGGGATGCTGGTCTTGTGGATGTGCACATTAAGCACCTCCCAGATGACACCGGGTTCACTTTTCATCGTGGTAATAGTCAGAGTAGGATAGATAGGTTTTTTTTGAAGGAGGCCTCTGCTTTCTCGCCCCCAGTGGTGCAGGCAGTAGAGTTCTCTGATCACTGTATGCTATCTGTGGTACTGAATGCTTCAGACGCCCCTCAGAGGGGCAAGGGCATCTGGAGATTAAATTCGACACTACTCAAGGAAGAACATGTTAGACAATCCTTTGAGGAATTCTTTCAGGCACAGGTGACCATCCTGGACTTTTGTAGCAGCAAGGCTGAGTGGTGGGAGCTGACCAAAAAGAGGATCGCTGGATTCTTCAGGGGCCTAGCCAATAGAAATCAGTTTAATAAATACATGACCTACCAACGTTTACGGAGGAAGCTGGATATTCTTGTTTCGAGAGGAGGAGATCCTGGGGCAATCTCCGAAGTGAAACTCCTTCTCAGGAAGTGTCAATATGACCGGCATGCCTCTTTGGTTCTGGAGAGGGACTATGGGAAGTACCACTCGCCTGACCCTTACCAGAACTGCAAACAAGGTGTAGCTGTTAAAACGGTCGTTGGCCTTAAGGACAGTACAGGTTCCTTGACAAAGTCCAGGTCAGGGATTCTGGAGGTCGTGAGGTCCTTTTATGCCGACCTTCTTGGGAGGAAAGAGCTTGATCGTGACAAGATGGAAAGCTTTTTGGACTCTACTCCAGGTCTAAATGATGGAGATGTTCCATTGATGAATTTGACAGAGGAGATCACAGTCGAAGAGGTGATGAGGGCAATTGAACAGCTTGCCATCAAAAAGTCGCCTGGACCGGATGGCTTGACGGCTGAGTTTTACAAAGCCTTTAAGTCTATTCTGGCCCCGCATTTGGTAGAGGTTTTTAACAGTTGCCTTGCTGAGGGGGTGCTTTCCCCTTCCATGAGGCACTCGGCTGTGATTCTTCTTTCAAAGGGTAAAGATCCTTCGATGATTGAGAATTGGCGCCCCATCAGCCTTCTTAATGTCGATAGAAAGATACTGGCAAAGATATTTTTCTGGCGCCTATCGTCAGTGGCAGAGTCTTTGCTTTCTCGCCATCAGCACTGTTCGGTCCAGGGTAGGAGCACCTTCTCAGCGGTTTTAGCTGTCCGGGAGGCCTTGGAGCGGTGCAGGGCTGCAGGCTGGGGAAAGTATTTGCTGACATTGGATCAGGCAAAGGCTTTTGATCGTGTTAACCATGAGTACCTGTGGTTGCTCCTTAGTAAGTACGGTCTGCCGGGTGGTTTTGTCGATTGGCTGAAAGTCTTGTATAAGGGGGCAGAAAGCTTCCCTCTTGTTAATGGTTGGGTTGGACAGTCCTTTGGGGTTGGCTCCGGGGTGCACCAGGGTTGTCCCCTGAGTCCCCTGCTCTATGTGTTTGCAATCGACCCCTTCATCAGGAGGCTAGAGAGCGGCATGTTGTGTGGGGTACCAGTGGGGCTCCCGGGTGAGCCGCCATTGAGGGTTGTTGCCTATGCGGATGATGTGTCAGTGATTGTCACTGGGACGGATGAAGCGGAGGAGGTGGTCTCTCTGACATCACAGTATTCTGAAGCATCAGGCTCCAAGATCAATCAGGAAAAGACTGAAGTTTTCTGGATGGGAAAGGATGGTGAGGGTTTTGATCTCCCGGACACCTTTCCAGTGCCCCAGGAAAGAATTAAGATACTAGGCATTGAATTTGGACCCGGCGATTATGGCCTCAAAAACTGGGAAGGCAGACTGGAAATTGCCAATACTAAGGTGGTCAGCTGGAAGAGATGGAAGTTATCTATGAGGGAAAGGGTTGATCTGATTAAGACTTACCTGATTCCGATCTTCTTGTATGTCAGCTTTGTCTGCATCTTGCCAGTGTCTCTCTATGCTAGGGTCAGTAGTGTGTTCTTCCAGATGCTGTGGGGGAACAGACTGAACCCCATCAAGAGGAATGTCACCTACCTATCCAGGAGGGAGGGTGGCTTAGGTATGGTCAACCCAGTTCTTTTCTTTTCACTGCTATTTCTAAAGTTTAACATTGGTAATATGCTTGCAGTGGAACCTCCTGGATGGGTAGGCATATTTAGATCTTGGTTTAGGCCTTTTCTACGACTTTGGGAAGAAGGTGGCCAAGTGAAGAATCGCAGGGGTCATCGTGGTCAGCTACCAGCCTATGTCGCTCCGTGCCTGAAGTTACTGCGGCAGTGGCGATTGTCGGCTGAAGATCTCAGATCGGTTCCAAGGAAAGTCCTTATGAGTCGAGTCTTGAGCGAAGTCTTTCATGACCCACTGGCCTTAAGGGATTGCCCGGGCCCAGTTTTGAGGGCGGGGTTAAGACTGATTAATTTGGATAGAGTACCCCCTAAATTTAGGGATCTGGCCTGGTTGTGCTTCCATGGGAAGCTCTATGTTCGGGGCAATTTGAAATTCCGCAGTGGGATGGATCGTAGCTGTCCTCGGGAGGAGTGTGCAGATGAGGAGGAGACTATGGACCATTTTCTGCTTCATTGCCCTTTTAACATAGAGGTGTACAAACAGGTGGGGCGGGCCCTCGGTGTCCCTTTCCTCTCCAGGCTGGGTTATGCTGAGTGGGTGTACGGAGCATTCAATACCGGTGGAGCTTTTTGTTTGGATACACTTTTTTTAGTTAGCCTAGTAGTCCGTTATTTCACCTGGAACGCACGGTGTCAGGTCAGCATTCGGCAAAAACTCCTTCCTGTTGAGGTGGTGGTGTATGACATTTTGCATGAGGTGGGGAGGATTCGGGAGCTTGAGAGAGACAAGCGGGGTCAGGGGGCTTGGTTGAAGGCGTGGAGGGGTTTCAGGCCTCCCTGACTGCCAGGAGTCTCTTTCCCGGGTGTGGCTGTCTGTCTCTTATCACCCTAGATTATCAGTATTTTTGATGAATTTTTGATAAATGGCTGCGTACATAGGTGATGGGTTGTGCCTCTTAGGCCCTCTCTGCTGCTTTATGTAGATAGTTTTCTAGGGATGTTTTGGTAGTGGATTATGTATATATTGTATATATTCTGAACATGGATGTGTATTCCTTTGTTTTCTGTTGAAGTTTTGTACTATGGTTTTGTTTTTTACTTTTGTATAAAAATTGGTTGCTTGATTCTTTTCAATAAAAGATCAATAGCACTCCATCATTGGTGTCAGTGGGAGGTACTGTATAGTGCCCTATCAGTGGGAGGAATAACGCCCCATCATTGGTGTTAGTGGGAGGAATGGTGACCCATTTTTGGTTAACAGTGGCTGGAATAGTGTCCCAAGAGCTGTTAAATGCTGACAAAGGACTGCAGTTTGGGGACCACTGTATACCTCAAAAATCAGCACCATGAGGTGCATGCAAGAACCCACGGTTCCTTTTTGTCTCTGCGGTGTCACAAAAACAAACTGAGGTGTTGAATGCTGAATCAGATCAGAGATGTTGATTTATTTGTGCAGCCCCCGTACACCGTCTGACCCTTTTCTTTCTTGCCAGGCCTCTGCAAACCACATTGGTCTCTCAGCACAGAATTCTCTGTCTCTACGACGACCTCCTGGTCCTCCTTCTCAGTCCGTCAAAGGAAGCACTTCCAACTTCCCTTTCTGGCCAGGTAAATTGGCAAAGCCACGGGTATTATGTCTTTTTTATTTAGGACAACCAATCATCTTCCATAAATGTTTTTTTATTTCAGATCAGGATTTAAAATAAGAATTCATCTGACTGTGATTGAAAAACAGATACCTTTGTTTTAGATGCTTATTATACATTACAGGGGATGTTTAGGGTAAATAAATAAAAAACAACTAACCATTTGCATATGCAAGCAAAAGCAGTTGTCTGCTGCCCATAGTGACCAATCGTATTTTATTTTTGTGCTCTGTGAATATGAAGGAAGGTATTGTATTGGTCAGTATGTGCAACATTTTTTCCACCTTTTTTTTTTTTATATATATAAATACTCCACTAATTTTTATTCTAATGTATGACTGTGCCCTATGGAAACCACTTTTTTAATATATGCTATTCATTTCTTCATAGGTGGAATGGATGAACCCACTCTTGAACAAATGAAGGCCATCAGTGAAGAGGATGAAGCCCTGGACTTTGAGAAAGGTACTTTATAAAAAAAACATTTACCACGGAGCCTACACAAGAGAATGGCAGCCATCATGTAGGCTGATTTAGTATTCATGGGAATGCTGATTAGCAGTAAGTGTGGTCACTAATATCCTGCCCACTATTGTACACTCCACACCCCTTCGTGAACATATTACCTAGGATCATACCCTCCACATTGCTTCCTTGCACATAATGCCTACTGTCATACCTGCTGCACTCCTTCTTCTGATTTTGGCCCACTGTGAGATCCTCTCAGTGCCCTTTCTGCATATTATGCCCACTGTCATAGCCTCCATGGTCTTCTTCTGCACACAATGCCCACTATCATACCCTCTGCACTCATTTTCTACACATACTGCCTGCTGCCATACCCTCTGCATTCCTCTCCTGCACATACTGCCCACTGTCATACCCTCTGCTTTCCTCTTTCGATCATACTGCCCACTGTCATACACTCTGCATTACTCTCCTGCACATAATGCCCACTGTCATACCCTCTGCTTTCCTCTTCCGATCATACTGCCCACTGTCATACCCTCTGCTTTCCTCTTCCGATCATACTGCCCACTGTCATACCCTCTGCTTTCCTCTCCTGCACATACTGCCCACTGTCATACCCTCTGCTTTCCTCTTCCGATCATACTGCCCACTGTCATACCCTCTGCTTTCCTCTCCTGCACATACTGCCCACTGTCATACCCTCTGCTTTCCTCTTCCGATCATACTGCCCACTGTCTTACCCTCTGCATTCCTCTCCTGCACATAATGCCCACTGTCATACCCTCTGCTTTCCTCTTCTGAACATACTGCTCACTGCATACCCTCTGCATTCATCTCCTGCACATGCAGCCCACTGCATACCCTCTGCATTCATCTCCTGCACATGCAACCCACTGCATTCCCCTCCTGCACATGCAGCCCACTGTAAAACCCTCTGCATTCTCTCCTGCACATACTGCCCACTGTCATACCCTCTGCATTCCTCTCCTGCACATGCTGCCCACTGCATACTCTCTGCATTCCTCTTCTGCACATACTGCCCACTGCATACCCTCTGCATTCCTCTCCTGCACATACTGCCCACTGCATACCCTCTGCATTCCTCTCCTGCACATACTGCCCACTGCATACCCTCTGCATTCCTCTCCTGCACATACTGCCCACTGCATACCCTCTGCATTCCCCTCCTGCACATGCAGCCCACTGCATACCCTCTGCATTCCTCTCCTGCACATGCAGCCCATTGTGATTCCCCTTGCATTCTTTTCTTTCTCGTACATCACGGGACACAGAGCGACATAGTCATTACTAATGGGTTATATAGATACCGTCAGGTGCTGGCACTGGCAACTTCCAAAACCGGAAGTACCCTCCCCTATATAAGCCCCTCCCATCCGGGAGCACCTCAGTTTTTTGCCAGTGTCTAAGGTGTTGGCCAAGAAGAAACATGTGTTTTTCACTGAGCTTGCGTACAGGTTCTTTTGGGCCTCAGTAAGCTATTCCGGATCCGACCAAAAAAGCTTCATAGCTAAACGGTCGGTACCCGGGCCTTGCAGAGAAGAGCAAGGTTTTGCCTGTAATGCTTCTCTTAGGAGAGCTGGACCCTGGGATCCAGAGCTCTGGTCATACCCACGACCAAGATGTTTTCTGTGCAGGGTGCTATACAGGTCCAGGGGAGTGGAATCCTTGGGAACCCGGTCCCTGAAGGTTTGATTACAATGCCTGCCGTGATAGGTGAAGTTTGGGCTTTTGTGGACCAAACAAAGTCCTGCGGCGGGGAACAGGTAAGTGGGGGCCCCCAGGAACTTGGTTCTATTGGGGGACCCCCAAGCCTAATTTGTCTTTCTGTCTGTTACCTAATGGTATTCCCGCAAAATTCTGTGCATGCCTGTAACTACTAAAAAAATGTAATAATTTTTAATGGTGGTCAAGAAAAAAAAAAAAAATATATTTTTTTATATATATTTAAGATATTAGACTGCGGTACCTGTGTTTGTCCACTAGAGGCCGCTGTGGAATGTTTTCTTGTCATGTGGACTAGTTTCTTCTCAGCAGAGCAAGTCCAGGCAGATGGTGAGTTCTCTTATGGGAAACTGCTTCCTCTGCCATGTTGCAATGCTCGTCCATCCCCCGGCCTGCGGCAAAGAGGGGCCCTGGCTCTTGTCCCTAGTCTCCATTTTTCAAAATTAGCGCCGAAGGCGCACGTGGCCGCGCGCGTGCGCGTGCACGCGCCTCTATATATAGAGGTGAGCCAGGAAAGGGGGCGGAGCCTGGGGGATGACGCTCTGTGTGCGCCGCAGCGCTTCTGCGCATGTGCGGGCGTCCCAGCATGTAAAAACCACAGTTTTGTGTGGTGAGCTGGCTATGAAGTACAGAGACAGAGCTGGCAACATTTAAAAAAGGGCATACAGCAAGCGGTTGATACAGGCATCCCCTAGAAAGGCACATTAGTAGACACCAACTGTGATATAGCAGCAATTGTGCTAGACTATTCTCAGTAAAAGTGGTGTATTACGGCTGGAATACCTCAGCTTTAGGCTTAGGAATATGCCGTCCAGAAGCTCCGGAACTGAATCTTCCAGGAAGCGAAGGGGGTCTCATCGGGCTCGGAGGATCTTGGGCATACTTCTGCTGCACCAGTCTCCCCTGAAGTTCAGAGGTAAGTGACCGTAGAGACCCCGCAGGGGTACTTGGTACTGTGGCTGTCCTCAGTTCACCTGCTCCTGTGTATGTAACAGAGGAGGTTTTTTCCTCAGCTCTGGGAGGATTAGAGAGAGATTGTCAACATTTATCGCTGCCTCCCTGTCAGGGAAAGCACGCCCGATCTCCGTCTCCTCCTTCAGAGTGCCTGTTAGCAGAGCAACAGTCCCATACAGGGATCGACCTGCCTGAAGGGGATCAGGATGAGGTTGATTCTGTTATAGAGGAATCAACAGTGGGGGAACCTTTTCTCAGCATCTCAAGCTGAAAGATTATGGGTTCAGTCTCTGACTAACATGGTCCGATCAGCATTTAAAAATGCACCTTGCGGAACCATCAACCACTACTGTATCCTCGTTGGGGTCGCTAGAAGCCCCCAGACTGTCTGTTCTTTTCCACTTCACCCTTTACTGAAAGGGCTCATTTACCAGGATTGGGAACGTCCTGAGAAAATATTTATTCCCCCAAGAGATTTCCGGTGGTCTATCCCATGGAGGATAAGTTCATCAAAAAATGGAAGGTCCCTACAGTGGACGCAGCCATCTCTTGTATGTATAAATCACTGACATGTCCAGTGGATAATGTCCAAATGTTCAAGAACCCAATAGATAAAAGATTGGAGTCCTTATGAAAATCTGCTTCTTTCTACAGCAAGCTTGGTGATACAACCAGCAGTAGCAGCTATTGGGGTCTGCTAAGCAGTGAAGGATCAGTTGAAACAGGTCTTGAGGGACTTGACAGATCAGCAGGCTTTGCCCTAGCTGATCTACCTAGAGCCTTAGGCTTTGCGGTTGACGCCATAAAGGATTCAGTCCATCAGGCCTCCCGCCTTACGCTGTCTATAGTACATATGCGTAGGCTCCTATGGCTCAAAAACTGGTCTGCTGAAGCTCCCTGTAAAGAATGGCTGGTTAGCGTCCCATTTCATGGTGAACGCTTATTCAGGGAAAACCTGGACAAATATATTCAGAAAATTTCCAGCGGTAAAAATACGCTCTTGCCGGTTAAAGACAGAGTTAGAGGTCCCTCTTTAAGAGGCCTGCTTCTCCAGTCCCTGGGGCATCGGCTGTGTAACAGTTCCGACGGCCTCCTCGGTCAAATCCCGGGGGTAAAAAACAGGGACAGTAGCAGGGTAATGAGAAACCCTGGGTCAGGGGAGGTACAAAACCTCCCCCAAAGTTAAATTCATTGAAGCCCCCACTCAGTCGGGTGGGGGGAGGACTCCAGTTGTTCGCAAGAGACCTGGCGGGACACGATCAAGACAGATAGGTGCTCTCCGCAGTAGGTTTGGGATACAGTTTGGAGTTAAAAGACTCTCCTCCTTCCCATTTTTGAGGTCAAACGTGCCAAGGGATCCCCGGAAGAGAGAGTCCCTCCTGTTGGCACTAGAACAACTATTGCTCCAAGGAGTAATTATGGAGGTTCCCCTGGAAGAATGAGGGTTCGGGTTTTACTCAAACCTCTTTACAGTCCCGAAGCAAACGCGGACGGGAGGCCCATATTAATTCTAAAAGGGCTATACAAATTCCTGTATATCAGGACTTTCCGATGGAGTCGATCCGATCGGTGGCCACTGCCCTACAAGGGGAGGATTGGTTAGCCGCGATCGACATCAAAGATGCTTATTTGCACATTCCCATCTTTCCAGTCCACCAAAAATTTCTACGCTTTGCAGTAGAAGGGCGCCATTTTCAGCAGAGCCTTACCCTTCGGTCTGGCCACAGCACCACGAGTGTTTACAAAAATTCTGGCCCTTTATTGGCCAATCTAAAAACACAAGGTGTAATGATAATGGCATATCTAGATGAATTGTTGCTGATAGACCACTCAGTGAAAAAACTAGACGTGGTCGTTCACAAGACAATCAAGTATCTGGAATCTCACGGTTGGATTATCAACCGAGACAAGTCAGCCCTAAAAAACAGTCAAAAGTCTGGAATACTTGGGGCTAAGGTTGGATTCAGGCCAGAGAAAAATATTCTTGCCTCGAGGAAAGGTGTTATCTTTGAAAGATTTGATCCACTTAGTGGGTACAAAAAAGACAGCCGTCCATACGCCTGTGCATGAGGCTGCTGGGAAAAATGGTGGCATCATTCGAAGCAGTACCCTACGGTCAATTCCATTCAAGGAATTTGCAAGGGGCCATACTGTCAGCCTGGAACAAAACAGTTCAGGCCCTAGACTTACAATGTCCTTGTCCCCTTCCGTTCGCAAGAGCCTCCGTTGGTGGTTGGTTCCCCAGAATCTGGAAAAAGGGAAATCCTTCAGTCCGATTTCTTGGAAGGTGGTCACTACAGATGCCAGCCTTATAGGCTGGGGGGGGGCAGTACTGGAGTAATGGTCTCTCCAGGGCAGATGGTCGGATGCAGAAAAGGCCCTGCCCATCAATCTCTTAGAGATACGAGCAGCCCGGTATGCCCTAGTAGCATGGACATCCAAACTCCAAGGGTCCCCTGTCAGAATTCAATCAGACAATGCCACAGCAGTGGCATATATCAATCATCAGGGGGGCACCAGGAGTCGTGCAGCCCAGAGGGAAGTAAATTACATCCTGAAATGGGCAGAAAGATATGTCCCAGCCATATCTGCGGTATTCATTCCAGGAGTGGAGAATTGGAAGGCGGACTTTCTAAGTCGCCAGCAATTATGCCGAGGTTTTCTGGACAATATGTCAGCGGTGGGGAACATCGGATGTAGATCTTCTAGCATCCAGATTCAACGCAAAGGTGGACAGGTTTGTCTCTCGGACAAGGGATCCCCTAGCTTGCGGCTCGGATGCCCTAGTGTTCCCTTGGGATCAGTTCAAGCTGATATATGCATTCACACCGCCACAATGGTTACCTCGATTAATCCGCAGAATCAGGGTAGAAAAGAAACCAGTGATTCTGGTGGCTCCAGCGTGGCCCCGAAGAGCGTGGTACGCGGAGATTGTAAAATGTCAGTGGGGAGTCCTTGGACTCTCCCACGTCGTCCGGACCTGCTTTCGCAAGGACCGATATACCACCCTTCCTTACCAGCCCTAGGTTTGACGGCCTGGCTATGGAAGCCCAAATTCTAAAAAAGAGAGGGCTCTCTAATCCTGTGGTATCTACCATGATCAATGCCAGGAAGCCGGTATCCAGGCAGATCTATTATAGAATCTGGAAGGCGTACATCGCGTGGTGTGAGGCCAAGAAATGGCATCCACATAAGTACGTAATAGGTAGGAGTCTGGACTTCCTACAGTGGGCTGTAGATAGGAAGCTTGCCTTGAGTATTATCAAAGGTCAGTTTTCGGCCTTGTCAATATTTTTTCAAAGGCCCTTGGCTTCGCATTCACTAGTCAAAGCCTTTATACAAGGAGGGATGCGTATTAGTCCTCCGGTTAATATTCCCATATGTCCATGGGATCTAAACTTGGTTCTGTCGGTTCTACAGAAACAACCATTTGAACCATTACAGCATATTTCCTTGGTGCTTCTCACCAGGAAATTGATTTTTCTAGTAGCCATTTGTTCGGCTAAAAGAGTATCGGAATTAGTAGCTATGTCCTGTAAGGAGCCATATCTGGTTATCCATAAGGACAGAGTAGTGTTACGTCCTCATCCAGCCTTTCTTCCTAAGGTGGTATCGAGTTTTCATTTGAACCAAGATGTGGTTCTTCCTTCTTTTTTCCCCAAACCTACTTCGGTAGAGGAAAAGTTATTGCATTCTTTGGATGTAGTAAGAGCAGTTAAAGCTTATCTAAAAGCCACTGCTCAGATTCGCAGAACGGATACTTTGTTTATTCTGCCGGAAGGCCCCAGAAAGGGTCAGGCAGCGTCAAAATCTACTTTAGCCAAGTGGATTCGACAGGTCATAATACAAGCCTATGGCTTGAGAAGGAGACCGCCTCCGTTCAAAGTTAGAGCGCACTCCACGAGAGCAGTTGGAACTTCATGGGCAGTGCATCACCAGGCCTCCCTGGCTCAAATCTGTAAGGCCACAACATGGTCTTCAGTACACACGTTTACTAGGTTCTACCAGGTGGACGTTAGAAGTCAGGAGGATGTCGCCTTTGGGCGCAGTGTGTTGCAGGCCGTAAAAGATCCTCATGTCTGATAGCGCTCAGCTTATATATGGTGTATCCCCCCCCCTCATTTGGCATCGCTTTAGGACATCCCATTAGTAATGACTATGTCGCTCTGTGTCCCGTGATATACGAGAAAGAAAATAGGATTTTTATAACAGCTTACCTGTAAAATCCTTTTCTTGGAGTACATCACGGGACACAGAGCTCCCGCCCCTCTTTGGGGACACTTATTGCTTTGCTACAAAACTGAGGTGCTCCCGGATGGGAGGGGCTTATATAGGGGAGGGTACTTCCGGTTTTGGAAGTTGCCAGTGCCAGCACCTGACGGTATCTATATAACCCATTAGTAATGACTATGTCGCTCTGTGTCCCGTGATGTACTCCAAGAAAAGGATTTTACAGGTAAGCTGTTATAAAAATCCTATTTTCCTGCACATACTGCCTATTGTGATAACCTCTGCATTCCTCTCCTGCACATACTGCCCACTGTCATACACTCTGCATTCCTCTTCTGCACATGCTGCCTGCTGTCACATCATTTGATCTTTTCTTCTGCACATACTGCCCAACGTCATAGTCTCTGAACGATCACAGGTGAAAAGGGGCATTTCTCTATTGACCATCCATGTAAAGGCATGTTACAATTTTCACTATCTGCATTTCTTTTCAGTTAATTATTTGTAATAGTTGTATTTAACATTTTTACTCAAAGTAATACCGTTTTATAGAAGAGTGTATTTAAAAAAAGCAATCTGCCTTGAGTGCCGCATTCCTTTTATCCTTTTTTTTTTTTTATATTTACAATTTTCTGATCATGCTATTATACCATAAGCTGGAGATCTAATAACTTTTAGCAGGGGTTCTCTGATTATTTTAAGGATTCCTCCATCGTAAATTTTTTTTTATGAAGGCTACTTTCACACTGAAGGCAGTTTTTAGCCGTTTTAGCACTAGAAATGGCACCTGTAAAGCGCCTGAAAACTGCCTCCCATGCCTCCCCTGTGTGAAAGCCTGAGTGCTTTCACACTGGAGCGGTGCGCTTGCAGGATGTTATTAAAAGTCCAGCAAGCAGCATCTTTGGGGCGGTGTATACAACGCTCCTACACTGCCTCTGTCCATTGGAATGAATGGGCAGCAATTAGGAAGCACTGCAACACGGGCGGGTTTAACCCCTTCTTCGGGCACTAGCGGGGGTTAAAAGCGCCCCACTAGCGGCCGAAAAGCGCTGCTTAATCGATGCTCAAGTACCGCTAAAATGAGCATCGCTTTAGCGCTAGCGCGGCTACAGTATGAAAGTAGCCTCAAAAAATGCATCTCTAGTTGTTTTCCAGAATGGTGTGTCTGAACTTTTAAACTATTATTCAAAGATTGTGAGGGGGATTTACTAAAACTGCTGCACTCTGAATTTGGCGCAGCTGTGCATGGTAGCCAATCAGCTTCTAACTTCAGCTTGTTCAATTAAAGGGGTTGTAAAGGTTCATGTTTTTTCACCTTAATGCATCCTATGTATTAAAGCGGAGCTCCACCCTAAAGTGGAACTTCCGCTCATCGGAACCCCCCCCCCCTCCGGTGTCACAATTGACACCTTTCAGGGGGGAGGGGGGTGAAGATACCTGACAGGTATTTGCACCCACTTCCGGGAGTCCTCTCTGCGAGAAATCTGCGGGAAGCACGTCACTTCCCGCAGAGTACCCGTTGTGTTCTGGGAGGCACTCGGCTCCCAGAACACGCGGGGACCAGTCAGAACGGCGCAGCGCGACTCGCGCATGCGCCATAGGGAACCGGGCAGTGAAGCCGCAAGTCTTCACTTCCTGGTTCCCTCACCGAGGATGGCAGTGGGGGCAGCAGAGTGATGAGGGATTGCTCGTCCTCTGCTGCGGACGTCGCTGGACTCCAGGACAGGTAAGTGTCCTATTTATTTTAAAAAATTTGCCTTTACAACCCCTTTAAGCTTTGCCAATAAAACCTGGAAGCTGATTGGTTACTATGCAGAGTTGCACCAGATTTAGCACTCTTACAATATTAGTAAATAAATTATTTTGTGTGTTGGGCTCAGGCTACAAAACAACAATGTAAATTCAGGTCTGTTTTTGGCACACCTAGAATATTATTGGATTTTGTGAAATATTTCAGTATTTAGCTGAAACTAAGCAATTGAGGTAAATGTAGTTCAAGTTTTATCATAACAAATCGCGGTGTTCTATATTTCTACATTTTTTCACGTGTAGGCGTATACCGAAGAAAATAAACTAAACATATCTCTTATTTCTTAAAACAGATCTCTTATCTGCTCCCCCTGGATGGAAAAATGGAATGAATTTCAAGCAATTGGGTAATCAGGGGGTTGTGAATAATATGTTTGTTTATAGAGCTTTCATAAAGCAGTACAGTTAAAGCTCTATAATACACAAATTATATACATATATGAGAGCTGTTTACCTGCCAGTAGATTTGTATTTCTGTCTGGTCTGTCCTGAGATGTACATAGGTCTGCCAAGCAGCACAGCCAGGAGGATGGCACTCCTTGCTCTGTTAACGTTGAATCAAAAAAAAAATATATATATATATATATATATATAAAAATTATCCGCTTGGCGACCGTGTCCTGCACATATATGTCAGCAGAATGGCATGTAGACGCTATAACTTTTGCGCAAACCAATCAAACACTTATTGCGTTTTATTTTTATTTTTTTACCAAAAAATATTTAGAAGAATACGTATCGGCCTAAACTGAGGAAAAATTATTATTTTTGTATATTTTCTGGTAATATTTATTATAGCAAAAAGTAAAAAATATAGCTTTTTTTCCAAAATTGTCGCTCTATTTTTGTTTATAACGCAAAAAATAAAAACCACAGAGGTGATAAAATACCACCAAAAGAAAGCTCTATTTGTGGGAAAAAAAGGACATCAATTTTGTTTGGGAGCCACATCGCACGACCGCGCAATTGTCAGTTAAAGGGACGTAGTACAAAATCGCAAAAAGTGGCCCGGTAATTTGGCAGCCAAATCCTCCGGGGCTGAAGTGGTTAAAGCCAAACCTCAGATTTTCTTTACTCTAAATAGCTTGTTTGGGACAAGCTGGCTCAAACTAACCATTTCCTTTACTAATCGATGTGGCCACTGTCAGCTCTATATAAACTGTATCTAGCATCAGCTATAGTATACATGCTGTGTTCTGGCAGCAGTATAGGGATTTTCCGTCTGCTGCTGGAACAAAATCGAGTAGGGCTAAGCGCTGCTTAACCATTTACAGGAAGCCTTGTATTTTATGAATGAATAGAAGGCCTCCTCTGATTGGCTGAGGTGGAGATTGTGACATCATCCACCTAACTCTCCACCTCAGCCAATCAAGGAAGCCTTGTCTTCATTAACCACTTAAGCCCCGGACCATTTCGGGCCATTAGGACCAAGCCTGTTTTTGGGATTCGGCACTGCGCTGCTTTAACTGTAAATTGTGCGGACATGCAATGTTGTACCCAAATGAAATTTGCGTCCTTTTCTTCCCACAAATAGAGCTTTCTTTTAATGGTATTTGATTGCCTCTGCGATTTTTATTTTTTGCGATATAAACAGAAAAAGACCGAAAATTTTGAAAAAAAATGATATTTTCTACTTTTTGTTATAAGAAAAATCGAATAAACTCAATTTTAGTCATACATTTAGGCCAAAATGTATTCAGCCACATGTCTTTAGTAAAAAAAATGTCAATAAGCGTATATTTATTGGTTTGCGCAAAAGTTATAGCGTTTACAAACTAGGGTACATTTTCTGAAATTTACACAGCTTTAAATTTATGACTGCCTATCTCATTTCTTGAGGTGCTAAAATGGCAGGGCAGTACAAAACCCCCCCAAATGACCCCATTTTGGAAAGTAGACACCCCAAGGAAATTGCTGAGAGGCATGTTGAGCCCATTGAATATTTTTTTTTTTCGTCCCAAGTGATTGAATAATGACAAAAAAAAAAAAAAAAAATTACAAAAAGTTGTCACTAAATGATATATTGCTCACACATGCCATGGTTATATGTGGAATTGCACCCCAAAATACATTCTTCTGCTTCTCCTGAGTACGGGGATACCACATGTGTGGGACTTTTTAGGAGCCTAGCCACGTACGGGACCCCGGAAACCAAGCACCGCCTTCAGGATTTCTAAGGGCGTAAATTTTTGATTTCACTCCTCACTACCTATCACAGTTTTGAAGGCCATAAAATGCCAAAATAGCACAAACCCCCCCCAAATTACCCCATTTTGGAAAGTAGACACCCCAAGCTATTTGCTGAGAGGCATGTTGAGTCCATGGAATATTTTATATTTTGCCACAGGTTGCGGGAATATGACAAACTGTTTTTTTTTTGCACAAAGTTGTCACTAAATGATATATTGCTCACACATGCCATGGGCATATGTGAAATTACACCCCAAAATACATTCTGCTGCTTCTCCTGAGTACGGGGATACCACATGTGTGGGACTTTTTGGGAGCCTAGCCACGTACGGGACCCCAAAAACCAAGCACCGCCTTCAAGGTTTCTAAGGGCATAAATTTTTGATTTCGCTCCTCACTACCTATCACAGTTTTGAAGGCCATAAAATGCCAAGATGGCACAAAACCCCCCCAAATGACCCCATTTTGGAAAGTAGACACCCCAAGCTATTTGCTGAGAGGCATGTTGAGCCCATTGAATATTTTTTTTTTTTTTGTCCCAAATGATTGAATAATGACAAAAAGAAAAAAAAAAAAAATGTACAAAAAGTTGTCACTAAATGATATATTGCTCACACATGCCATGGTTATATGTGAAATTACACCCCAAAATACATTCTGCTGCTTCTCCTGAGTACGGGGATACCACATGTGTGGGACTTTTTGGGAGCCTAGCCGCGTACGGGACCCCAAAAACCAAGCACCGCCTTCAAGGTTTCTAAGGGCATAAATTTTTGATTTCACTCCTCACTACCTATCACAGTTTTGAAGGCCATAAAATGCCAAAATAGCCCAAAACCCCCACAAATGACCCCATTTTGGAAAGTAGACACCCCAAGCTATTTGCTGAGAGGCATGGTGAGTATTTTACAGCTCTCATTTGTTTTTGAAAATTAAGAAAGACATTTTTTTTTCTTTTTTTTTTTTTCTTTTTTTACATTTTCAAAACTTTGTGACAAAAAGCGAGATCTGCAAAATACTCAACATACCTCTCAGCAAATAGCTTGGGGTGTCTACTTTCCAAAATGGGGTCATTTGGGGGGGTTTTGTGCCATCTGGGCATTCCATGGCCTCCGAAACTGTGATAGGCAGTGAGGAGTGAAATCAAAAATTTACACCCATAGAAATCCTGAAGGCGGTGCTTGGTTTTTGGGGTCCCGTACGCGACTAGGCTCCCAAAAAGTCCCACACATGTGGTATCCCCGTACTCCGGAGAAGCAACAGAATGTATTTTGGGGTGTAATTCCACATATGCCCATGGCATGTTTGAGCAATATATAATTTAGTGACAACTTTTTGTACATTTTTTTTTTTTTTTTGGTCATTATTCAATCACTTGGGACAAAAAAAAAAAATATTCAATGGGCTCAACATGCCTCTCAGCAAATAGCTTGAGGTGTCTACTTTACAAAATGGGGTCATTTGGGGGGGTTTTGAACTGTCCTGGCATTTTATGCACTACATTAGGAAGCTTATGTCACACATCATCCACTCTTCTAACCACTTGAAGACAAAGCCCTTTCTGACACTTTTTGTTTACATGAAAGAAAATTTTTTTTTGCAAGAAAATTATGTTGAACCCCCAAACATTATATATTTTTTTAAAGCAAAGGCCCTACAGATTAAAATAGTGGGTGTTGCATTTTTTTTTCCACACAGTATTTGCGCAGCGATTTTTCAAACGCATTTTTTGGGGGAAAAACACACTTTTTTTATTTTTAATGCACTAAAAAACACTATATTGCCCAAATGTTTGATGAAATAAAAAAGATGATCATAGGCCGAGTACATGGATACCAAACACGACATGCTTTAAAATTGCGCACAAACGCGCAGCGGCGACAAAACTACATTCATTTTTAAAAGCATTTAAAAGCCTTTACAGGTTACCACGTTAGATTTACAGAGGAGGTCTACTGCTAAAATGACTGCCCTCGATCTGACCTTCGCGGTGATACCTCACATGCATGATGCAATTGCTGTTTACATATGACGCTAGACCGACGCTTGCGTTCGCCTTTGCGCAATAGCAGGGGGGGACAGCGGTGCTTTTTTTTTTTTTTTTTTTTTTTTTTTTTTTATTATTTATTTGGCTTTTTTATTTTATTTTTAAACTGTGCCTTCCATATTTTATTTTTTTACCATTTTTATCGTTATCTCAGGGAATGTAAATATCCCCTATGATAGCAATAGGTAGTGACAGGTACTCTTTTTTTGAAAAAAATTGGGGGGTTAGACCCTAGATCTTTCCTCTGCCCTCAAAGCATCTGACCACACCAAGATCGGTGTGATAAAATGCTTTCCCAATTTCCCAATGGCGCTTTTTATATCCGGGGGGGGGGGACATTCCCTCCCACTGCTTGTAAAAGCAGTCTAGAGGCTAATTATCTGCTAGAATTGCTTTTACATGAA
This sequence comes from Rana muscosa, assembly GCA_029206835.1. Lineage (NCBI taxonomy): Eukaryota > Metazoa > Chordata > Amphibia > Anura > Ranidae > Rana > Rana muscosa. The sequence continues at coordinate 19,596,034 of CM055125.1, read as the reverse complement.
AGCCGGCTGCTGGCTGAAAAGAATGATACCAAGATGATACCTAAACCCGCAGGCATCATTCTGGTATAAACATTCAAAGTCCAGCAACATACCAGTACGTTGCTGGTCCTTGTTGGACATGTATTGTAATCTTTTTTTTCATACAGCCTATTGGCTGAACGAAAAAAAGAGATTGATTGGTGGGTATGCCCACCATTAGAATACCTCCCTTCATCCACCCACTTCTAATGATGGGCATATATGCCGAAGCATGGGGGCATCCTCCCGCAAAAAAGTTATGCCGCGTACACACGGTCAAGCCTTTGTCGGAATTTCGACCGTATGTACGCGGCATAAAAGGTTATGCCGCGTACACACGGTCGGACTTTTCCACGGATAAGCCTCCGTTGGAATTTCGACCGTATATACGCGGCATTAGGAGCAAAATCGCTCCTCCGCCCCTGCTGCCCCCATGCTTCGGCATATATGCTCTTTTTTTTAACTGTGGTGGTGAAATCACCTCCTACAGCGTTGGAGTCACGGCTTTATGTATCGTGGGAACAAACGCTGTTGCTGTCAAGATAAATAGATCCGCGCTGCAACTGAATGGCGTACCTGCTAAGCAAATGGTGGTTAACATTAAAACAAAGTAACATTACAGTACAACAGTAAGACCTTACCATGCCATACCTGCAAAGCAAATACCAAAACAAAACCTAGTAAAAAATAAAAAAATGTTTTAACGCAACCTGTGCCTAAAATATATATATGCCGAAGCATGGGGGCATCCTCCCGCAAAAAAGTTATGCCGCGTACACACGGTCGGAATTTCGACCGTATGTACGCGGCATTAGGAGCAAAATCGCTCCTCCGCCCCTGCTGCCCCCATGCTTCGGCATATATGCTCTTTTTTTTAACTGTGGTGGTGAAATCACCTCCTACAGCGTTGGAGTCACGGCTTTATGTATCGTGGGAGCAAACGCTGTTGCTGTCAAGATAAATAGATCCGCGCTGCAACTGAATGGCGTACCTGCTAAGCAAATGGTGGTTAACATTAAAACAAAGTAACATTACAGTACAACAGTAAGACCTTACCATGCCATACCTGCAAAGCAAATACCAAAACAAAACCTAGTAAAAAATAAAAAAATGTTTTAACGCAACCTGTGCCTAAAATATATATATGCCGAAGCATGGGGGCATCCTCCCGCAAAAAAGTTATGCCGCGTACACACGGTCGGAATTTCGACCGTATGTACGCGGCATTAGGAGCAAAATCGCTCCTCCGCCCCTGCTGCCCCCATGCTTCGGCATATATGCTCTTTTTTTTAACTGTGGTGGTGAAATCACCTCCTACAGCACTGGAGTCACAGCTTTATGTATCGTGGGAGCAAACGCTGTTGCTGTCAAGATAAATAATTCCGCGCTGCAGTTGAATGGCGCACCTGAAAACAAAAAATTACATACCTGAAAAGCAAGCATGATAAAACATTGCAGAATAGAATACAGTAAAAAAGAGCAGAACAATAGAGAGAAAATAGAGAGAGAGAGAACAATAAAACGACAACTATTTTTGGTTTTTTTATTTTATATTTTTTTTGTGTTTTGTTTTTTACGTTTTTTTTTTCTTTTTTACACTTTTTTTTGTAACTTTACAACTGTAATGGTTCGGGTCTCTCAAAATGTAATGGCATCTTGGGAGACCCTGTGTAAGTGTGTCCTTGTCTGTGAAATGCTGTACCCTACGCTAAAACTTCACTTTTGAGTGGTAGCGTTCAAAACATTCACCTTGGCAAAGACCAGGCTTGTCAGGACAGAGTGGACAAAAACTACGGGTGTCACGCCTAAATCCGCGCTTGCTACAGACACAACATCTTTTTTGGGGGTGGCTTTGGGTAGGGGTACTCGGGAGGACATACGAATAATGCCTCTCATGCAGCCGGCTTACTGCATTTGGTTGGGGATGGTGAGGTGCAGAACCGCCTGGATACAGGAGTTCTGTGACTATCTCATTCTGGAATTTTAGAAGAGATAACGTCCCGCCTGAAGCTCTGTATAGCACATGAGCGTTCAGCAAAGCCAATTGGAATAATGATAGAGACACTTTTTTGTACCAGCGTCTCGCCTTACGGTCAATTAGATACGGCGCCATCAACTGGTCGTTGAGGTCCACCCCTCCCATATTTTGGTTATATTCGTGGACACAGAGGGGTTTCTCCACAACACCAGTCGCCGTACGAATTTGGACTGTCGTGTCTGCATGAAGGGAGGTAAGAAGGAAAACATTCTTATTGTCCCTCCACTTCATAGCGAGCAAGTTATTACACTTCAAGCAGGCTCTCTCCCCCAGCCTAAGACGGGCATCTACAAGCCGCTGGGGAAAGCCCCGGCGATTAGGTCGCACGGTGCCACATGCTCCAATCTTATGATCAAACAAGTGACTAAACAGTGGCACGCTCGTGTAATAATTGTCCACATACAAGTGGTACCCCTTTCCGAATAAGGGTGACACCAAGTTCCACACTATCTTGCCAGCGCTCCCTATGTAATCCGGGCAGTTGACCGACTCAATCTGACTGTCTTTTCCCTCATAAACCGTAAAGTTCACTACATAGCCTGTTGCCCTGTCACAGAACTTGTAGAGCTTGACCCCGTATCTGGCACGCTTGCTGGGAAGGTACTGCTTGAAAGACAAGCGGCCAGAAAATTTAATCAGGGACTCATCAACGCAGACAACTTGATCGGGAGTAAACAAGGCTGCAAAACGTTCGTTGAAGTGGTTTATGAGGGGCCGAATTTTATAGAGCCGGTCGTATTCAGGGTCCCCACGTGGACGACAAAGTTCATTGTCGTTGAAGTGCATGAACCGCAAAATCTGCTCGTATCGTGCCCTGGACATGGAGGCAGAGAACACGGGCATGTGGTCAATTGGGTGCGTGGACCAATAAGCACGCAATGACGGAAATTTATGTGTGCCCATGTTGAGGGAAAGGCCCAGAAAGGTCTTAAATTCGGAAACCGTAATTGGTTTCCAATTTCTGGCAATTTTAGGCAACTGGGGGTTAGCGGCGATAAATTGACCAGCATATAAATTACTCTGGTCCACAATAGATCTATAGAGATCTTCCGTGAAAAACAGCGAATAAAAATCGATTGGCATAAAATCAGCTGTTTCCACCTGAATACCGGGTTGGGCAGTGAATGGGGGAAGTACGGGTTCTGCAGAAGTGGTGGGGACCCAATCAGGATAGGCGAATTCTGCAGGAAGGGCAGTATGGGCACGACGGGCCTGCCTTTGTCTTCTTGGTGGCAGCGGGACACTACTTGTGCTTGCCACCTCGCCAGCTTGAACTGCACTTATGGGACTCGCCACGTCACCAAGTGTTACTGCAGTGCTGGATGTACGTCCAGGCTGTACTAGGCCGCTGGTGCTTGCCAGTTCACCAGAAGGAATAGCGGCGCTAGTACTACTCTGCTCCATGATACGAGAGACCTGCGGTTCTTGCTCCTCAACAACCTCAGAAGATCGGGATCGGGTACGCCTGACCTTAGCAGGGACCTCAACTTCGTCGTCAGAGCTATCTGACGTGGGGCCGCTGACGTCACTGTCTTCTACGGGAAGATATTCTGAGCCTGAATCTGACAGATACGTGACCTCCTCTTCACTATCTGTCATGCTCAGAATCTCGTAGGCCTCTTTACTAGTGTACCTTCGACTTGCCATTTTGGGCTCTAAATTTAGGGGTACACTAGTAAGATTCACAGGAAAAAAAGCACCTGACTGTCGTCAGCAAATATATCAAACGCTACAAAAAAACTGTTAGCGATCGCAGGGATCAGGCCTGTCTCTGCGAACGCTGCAGTTATGTGTGTTGTGTTTGGTAAGTGACAGTGATCGATCGATACTGCACTTGGGTGGGCTGGGCTGGGCTGGGCGGAGGGGCTAAACGCAGGTGCTAGCAGGTATCTGGGCTGATCCCGCTAACACTGCGTTTTTGGGAACCCTAAACCGCTGGGGATGCTAGTATAGATCTGATCAGATACTATACCACTAAGGGGGGTGTATGCTTTGCGCGTGGGTGTTAGCGTTACTGGCACTAACCTAACACTGCCTGGGGCGACGCAGACCCTCTCTGGCGCTAAAACCTAATTGATCTCACCCGCCGGGCGATCAGGGGGGTTAAACCTTTATTGGGTTATATACGGCGGGTGCCCTGATGCTATAAAAAGCAAACTAATCAACCAGCGTCACCCGTAACCTTTATATGGTGATCACTGGTGAAAGGGTTAACTAGGGGCAATCAGGGGGTTAAAACCTTTATTAGGTTAAATATGGGGGTACCTGACACCAATAAAAACCTGCGGCGAACCTAAAAAAAAAATAACTGCCTATCTAAAACACCAGCGACACGAATACAGCGATCGGAAAAACAATCGCTTAGTGACGCTGAAGTTAGGGGGTGAAAGGGTTACCTGGGGGGTGATCAAGGGGTTAAACCTTTATTAGGGGTGGTTAGGGGGCTACCCTGGACCTAAAGGGGCCTAATCCTAACTGCCTTGCAACTTTTTACAATCACAGATGACACTAAATGCAGTGATCAGTAAAATAAATGATCACTGCAATCAGTGACACTGTGATTGGGGGCTTTGGGGTGACCTGGGGGTGATCTGGGGGTGACTGGGGGGTGATTTGTGTGCCTATGTGTACCTACGTGTCAGTGGACTGTTAGAGCACTAACCTCTGTCTTCACTCCTCGGCGCCGGGAACGAAAAGACCGCGGCGAGGGAGATGACATCACTTCCTCCAGCCTGTGTTTACATCACATGGCGGAGGAAGCAATTTCATTGGCCGGGAGCGATCGCGAGGGGGGGGCGGAATCGAGCGGCCGCCCCCTCATGCCTGATCGCTCCCGAACACTTAACAGCCGCTCACTGCAGTGAAGGGGGGTCCGGATGGACCCCCCAACTGCACAAAGGCGATCACGTAGATCTACGTGATTCTGCCTGTCCGTGCCATTCTGCCGACGTAAATCGGCGGTGGGCGGTCGTTAAGTGGTTAAAAAGAAATGCAAGGTTTTCTGCGAATGGCTGAGAAGCAGTCAGCCTGACTCAATTTTGTTCCAGCAGCAGACAGAAAATCCCCATATTGCTACCGAAGCACAACATGTGTACTATGTTGTAGCTCACAGTGATGGAATTAATTAGTAAGGGTAATAGATTTTTTTGGGCCAGCTTGGCCCAATCAAGCTATTTAAAGTAACAATAAACCTTGGCTTTAGGAAATCTATTGGTATCATCTCCCACTCCCTGCTTTGGACAGTGAAGGAGCAGTCATAGATTGGGGAGGTCATCTGTTCGCTTGCCCTGTTTTCTCAGACCATGTTCCTTGCCAGCACATTTGCACACATAATTATAGTGCTGCGCCTCCATATCCCAGTCTGAGTGGCTTTTTACAGGAGATTAACCGGTTCCCCACCTGGCCTATAGCAAAATGACGGCCCAGCAGGACTTTTGCCGTTTCAGGTGGACGTCATATAGACATCCTCCTGGATCGCAGTTACAGGGCCTCACTGCGATCTGTCACCAGCTGTGTCCTTTACTGATCAGAGTACAAGCCTGCTGCCAGTGCCATGTGTTCACTGTGACCCCTGCAGATCACATGACGATTGTAAACAATGGATGGCTTGCATTCATTTGCATCTATTGTGTACAATCACAGTGATCACTTGGTACAGAGAGGGCCAATCACACCCCATCTGTACCATGTGATTAGCTGTGGCTAAAACACTGAATGAATCGATTTCATTCAGTAAAAATGGTTGCTTATACCAGTGAAATTCTCTGGTATAAACAATCATAATGTTTCACCAGTTAGTGTCCCTGATCACCGCCACACCCGTTATATGATAAAACTGTACTGGTGACCGTGAAAAAAAAAAAATTCTTTCTTTCTTTCTTTCTTTTCTTTCTTTCTTTCTTTTCTTTTCTTTCTTTCTTTCTTTCTTTTCTTTCTTTCTTTCTTTCTTTCTTTCTTTCTTTCTTTCTTTCTTTCTTTCTTTCTTTCTTTCTTTCTTTCTTTCTTTCTTTCTTTCTTTCTTTCTTTCTTTCTTTCTTTCTTTCTTTCTTTCTTTCTTTCTTTCTTTCTTTCTTTCTTTCTTTCTTTCTTTCTTTCTTTCTTTCTTTCTTTCTTTCTTTCTTCCTTCCTTCCTTCCTTTTCCAAATAATTGTGACAAAATAATTCACCTTCAAAAAAACTTGCCATCCATGCCTCTTACTAAATACCTCTGACTGTACTGTCCTGGTGTTTTCAGGCCTCAAAAAATGAGGCCTTCAGTACATCAGGGTTGAATGATTTTCAGACATAAACTGTTTGTGCACTCTATAACTTTCCTACAGACTAAATAATATACATTGATTTTGGTTACTTTCACCAAAAAAGTAGCAGAATACATTTTGGTCTAAATATATGAAGAAAGATAATTTTTTTGCAAAATTTTATAACAAAAACAAAGAAATTCATATTTTTTTTTCTGTCTTTTTTCATTTATTTAGCAAAAAAAAAAACTCGGTGGTGACTAAATACCACCAAAAATAAGTCTATTTGTGTGAAATAAAAGAAAAAAAATTAATTTGGGTACTGTGTTGCATGACCGTGCAATTGTCATTCAAAGTGTGAAAGCTGAAAATTGGCCTGGGCGGGAAGGGGGTAAAAGTGCCCTTAAATCGGTTAAAAGAGGCTGATACCTAGTCAGAGTCAGGTAAGTACACTAGTTCCACTTAAAAAATTGTTCTAATGACTTATTAATGGAGTAGTGTTAGTACCTAAATTTGTCCTAGTATTGGCCCCTTGTGATCCCTGTACAGCAGAGAACAGACTGGCAATGGGAGGAACAGCACAAGGAACCAATCGATTGTCTAATTGAGCTCATGTGCTGTGATTCTCCTCTGTGTGTTAGAAAATAGGTTGGAATATCTGATCATTTAGTGGGAGGTACACGACAGGAAACACAATTTGTTAGGAATACAAGTGAGTGATGTAATAATTTTTAGCCACCTACCTTTTACCCTGACAGATGGATTGAAGCCCCCGGGGGTTCTTTCTCTGGCCAACCTGCTGGGGACTCTGGAAGATTTCACGCTGGCAGACTCCAGTGAGGATGAAGATGAAGCCAAAATAAAACAGAAGCCCAAAGCAGACAAGACAGAGGGACTTCAAAGGACGAATAGCCTGGAAGAGCTGGGTGTAGAGGTCAGATGGGAGTAATGGGAATTTATGGGGTTAATCCATGGAAACACACCTTCAGGATTGTTTATATGCAGCCCAAAGGGCAGGGAGGATGGCACCCAGTGCAGTATCATAAAACAACCAATCACATTCTTTATCTCACTGACTTCTGGTTACTTAAAGTGTTACTAATCCCAGGACCCTGTATTCACTATATCTGGTTTCCCACAGTACACAGAACAGGGAAATGCAATTATTTTAGTAAATATACACTGCTAAATACCTTTTCTCATCAGCAGTATATAGCTGTCTTGTGACTTCTATCAGTGTCTGGTTAAATTTTGTAGGAGGCATTTTCATTCTCCTCTGACTGTCCTATGAGGCTGCAGGACCCCTGACTCTCTGGACAGTGCTGATTGGCCCTGTGCTGATGACATGCACACTCCCAAAAAAAAAAAAAAAAACAGCAATACACACCAAACTGAGCATGTGTAGAGTGCCTTCAAGGCTCTTTACTATCAGGAGATGGATTGGGAAGAGTAAAAAAACGGGAGGATCAGAGAAGACAGGATCAAACAGCTTTTTTACACAATGTGGACGATTAACCCCTTAGGTTCCACAGTGAGTATAAAAAGCATGCTTTACTGCATATACAGACTGATTTTACTGTTGTGGGTTTAGTAACATTTTAAGCATGGATTCTGCCAATACAGAAAGCAGTAGGCAGGACTAGGTGTGGCCAGGTGCTGATTGACAGGCTACATGCTCACGAATCAGCAGTGACAATGCTAATATTCAACCCTGTAGTGAAAGCAGGCGGAGCCTACAAGAGAGTGACAATTCTGCCCTGAATTCAGGAGCAGTGCAGCATTGTTGCCACCCCATGACAGGAAGCTGCAGTAGGTTTATTTCACTGGCAGGATCAACAGGTATTTGTAGGACTTTGCCAGGGAACTTTAACGTAGAATTCCAGCTAAAACCACACTAGTCTTAAAAATTCTCCCTCGGTTGTCCTAACACCTATGCTAAATAACTTGTGTAAAAAAGATGTATATACTTACTTTTCTTTATCGTACACCACGGGACACAGAGCTAGTCATTACATAATGGGTTAAGGGTCACCAGCGGTGATTGGACACTGGCACAACCAATGGAAGACAGTTCCCCTCCATATAACCCCTCCCATCAGGGGAGTACCTCAGTTTTTTCGCCAGTGTCGAAAGGTGTTGGACGCGTTAGGAGGTGCTAAAGGAAAGCTCTACCAAAGAGACCCTCTGGGGGTAAAAGAGCTATGCTTTCGGACCCATCCAAGACGCCTACAAGTTAAGCCAAAACTAGATGGGATCCGGGCCTCATCCATGAGGCAGCGCCTTTAATGTCTCTCTTCGGAGGACTGGGCTCTAAGATCCAGCACTTTCGCTATTTCGCTAAAAGTCCTGGTAAGAGTCTTGTACAAGGCCCAGGGGAGAGGTATCCTTTAAATAGGAACCCATATCCCTGAAGGTTGGCACACATAGCCCGCCGTGAGGGGTGAAGTTTGGTATCTGTCTGAAAATTTTCAGCAGAAAAAACCTGCGGCGTGGATAAGGTAAGATTAGAGGGTCCAAAACTAGGTTTAGGACCTTTTCAAGAAAAAAGTGGATGTCTTCTCTTTTTCCGCCACTGGGGGGAGTAAAGAGCTGAATGTATCTCACCTCACTCTGTTCAGTGTCGGCTTCGGCGAAGTACACTGCTCGTCCCTCCGCTGCTGAGCTTGCTTGGGCACCCCGCCCCTCCTTTCGGTGGCCGACCAGACACCTGCAGATGCAGGTAAGTGGGAACAGGGGCTGGCGAGAGTCCTCCCTCACTATGGCCACCGCCATAGCGCTAAGAGCCGCGCGCGCGCGTGGGAGCGCGCTTTATCGGAGAGGGGGGGGCCGAAGGCGTGCGCGGGCACGTGGGCGCGCGCAGGCAAAGAAACGGCGCCAAATTTAAAAATCTGTCAGTGTGAGAGCACTGCAGCAGCAAGCAAGCTTGTTTGTTCTCTTGTTCCTGGAAGAGAAACACAGCAGCTATACAGGGACGTAAGACTCCATGTGGTTGGACTGGGTACTTCCTGGAAGACATCCATGTTATGCATAGCTATGTGTTAAAAGTTGCATACTTAATGTAAATTGCTAAACTAAGCACGGTAGTATATGCATTTAGGTATCTTGTATTTTGTCTAAACAGTAAGCCTTCCAGGGGAAGTAATGCGGACAAAAAGAGATAAGAAAGCACCGCCGCCTGAGACAGGAGGCTCTAGCTGTGCTGACTCGGTACCTTCCTCTCCTGTGTTGCCAAATGCACCTGTACAGGATGAGCCATTACCTCTGTCAGGTATGGCGGCTTCCCCAGTGAAGCCTGGGCCGGCATATGTCACTGAGGACACTTTATCAGCAGACCTAAATAATCTGGAGGAGAAAATTGCTACCTTAATCGCTAAGTCCTCTAAAAAGGACAATAAGCGAAGCAGATCTCCTCCAGTATTGGACCTCCCTTCAGAAGTACCTGAGGAGGAGGAGGATGAGGAGGAGGCTACATCAGTAGAGGATGAGGAGTCAGACGGATCAGGGATATCGGATGAGCCTTTTTCGGTATCCCAGATTTTAAAGTCACAGGTGCAATGCTATGCAGGAACAGTGCGATCTGCATTTAAGTTACCCTCTTCGGAGGTAACGGAATCACCTGTCTCCTCCCTAGGATCATTAAGATCCCTGCAAGGTGCATGCTCCTTCCCGGTTCATCCGTTACTAGAGGATCTAATGTACGCAGACTGGCAACATCCAGATAAGCGTTTCTCTCCTCCAAAAAAGTTTAACATTCTTTATCCTATGGAGGAAATTTTTTTAAAGAAATGGAGCCTGCCTGTGGTAGATGCGGCTATTTCTTGTGTAAATAAAAACCTGACATGTCCGGTGGACAATGTACAAGTGTTTAAAGATCCTTCTGAGAAGAAGTTGGAATCCCTACTGAAGTCCTCCTTCCTTTTGGCCGGCTCAATTACCCAACCTGCAGTAGCAGCAGTCGGTATGTGTCAGGTCATCAGCCAACAGGTAAAGCAGGGGCTGAAGGAGCTGCCTTCAGAGCAGGCTAAAAATTGGGAGAATTTGCCTAAAGCCTTATGCTTCACAGTGGATGCCATGAGAGATTCTATCATACAGGCATCACGCCTTACACTCCAGCTGGTACAGATGCGCAGAGTACTTTGGCTTAAGCATTGGTCAGCGGAAGCCCCATGCAAAAAGCTGTTGGCAAGTTTCCCGTTCCATGGCGAACGCCTATTTGGGGAAGATTTAGAAAAATATATACAGAAGATATCAAGTGGTAAAACGACACTTTTACCTGAGAGAAAGAAAAACAAGAGGCCTTGTTTTAAACGCTCTCTCTCCCCAGCTCCTGGGAATACTGACTCCAGCCAGTGGCGACGGCCTTTTCAGCCGCCCACAAAAGCCAAGGGGCAGGCTCAGAAGAACAAGAAGCCGTGGGGTGCAAGACCTAATAAGCAAGCCCCCAAAACCTCTCAGTGAAGGGGCGCCCCCGCTCGGCCAAGTGGGGGGAAGGCTGCGTTAGTTCTCAGCGACTTGGCGGTCAGAAACCCAGGACAAGATGGGTGGTATCCACAATATCCTCAGGGTACAAACTGGAATTTCGAGAAATCCCATCTTCTCAATTCCGAGGTTCAAGACTCTCCAAGGATCCACAAAAAAGAGAATCCTTCTTCAAAGGTTTGAATCACTTAATGGCTCAAGGGGTAGTTACAGAGGTACCCCAAAAAGAGCAAGGTTCAGGTTTTTACTCAAACCTCTTTGTGATTCCAAAGCCAAATGGAGATGTCAGACCCATCCTGGATCTAAAATCCCTAAATCGGTTTCTGAACGTTCGCCATTTTCGAATGGAAACGATCCGATCCGTGGTCGCCACTTTAAAGGGCGGAGAATTCATGGCGTCCATAGATATCAAGGACGCATATTTACACATACCCATCCTCCCCGCTCACCAAAGATTCCTAAGGTTTGCAGTAGAAGATCGCCACTTTCAGTTTGTGGCCCTGCCGTTTGGTGTAGCCACCGCGCCCAGAGTATTCACAAAGGTGCTAGCTCCTCTGTTAGCAAACCTGAGAACACGGGGCATTGCGGTAACAGCCTATCTAGAAGATCTACTAGTAATAGATCAGTCAAAGGAGGGATTGGATCACGCTGTACACACTACAGTAGGATACCTGGAGCATTTAGGATGGATTATAAACTTACAGAAATCCTCTCTCCAGGCCCAAAGAAGGATAGTGTACCTGGGCATGATCATAGATACAGCCCAAAACAGGGTATACCTGCCAGAGCCAAAGATACAGTCTCTGAAAGACCTGATCCACAAGGTCAAAGCAAACAAAAGGCCGTCTATTCGCCTTTGCATGAGACTATTGGGAAAGATGGTAGCCTCCTTCGAGGCGGTCCCTTACGCCCAGTTTCATTCAAGACTACTTCAAGGCAATATTTTAGCCTCCTGGAACAGGAAGAGCCAAGCTCTGGATATACCCATGCGCCTGTCCTCACAAGTACGCCACAGCTTCAATTGGTGGCTAGAAGCCAAGAATTTACGGAAGGGAAAGTGCTTCCTCCCAGTAGCCTGGAAGGTGGTGTCTACAGATGCCAGACTATCGGGCTGGGGTGCAGTATTCGAGGAGGCTTCTACCCAGGGAACCTGGGCCAAGACTCAGGGGATAATGCCCATCAATGTGCTAGAGATTCGGGCAGTATATCTAGCCCTCAAAACCTGGACATACAGGTTACAGGGCTACCCAGTTCAGGTTCAATCCGACAATGCTACTGCAGTAGCTTACATCAATCACCAAGGAGGCACCCGCAGTCGGGCAGCCCAAAGAGAGGTGAACCGGATCTTGGCATGGGCAGAGGAGCATGTACCTTGCCTTTCTGCAATCTTCATTCCAGGGATAGAAAACTGGCAAGCAGACTACCTGAGTCGTCAGCAGCTGCTACCAGGAGAGTGGTCTCTTCACCCCGAGATCTTTCAGGCCATATGTCTGAGATGGGGAAACCCAGATGTAGACCTGCTAGCTTCCAGGTTCAACAAGAAATTGGACAACTTTGTGTCCAGAACGAGAGATCCTCTAGCCTACGGGACAGATGCTCTAATAACTCCATGGAATCAGTTCTCACTGATCTATGCATTCCCTCCGATCCCTCTTCTACAAAGACTGCTTCGCAGGATCAAGGAGGAGGGAATACCAGTAATCCTAGTGGCCCCAAACTGGCCCAGGAGGCCTTGGTACGCCGAGATCGTAAAAATGGCGATAGGAAGGCCCTGGAAGCTTCCACTTCGACACGACCTGCTGTCACATGGTCCAGTATTCCACCCTTCCTTACAAAGGCTAAATTTGACGGCCTGGCTGCTGAGACCCACATTTTGAAAAAGACAGGGGTCTCTGGTCTGGCTCTTTCTACGCTCATTAATGCTAGAAAGCCAGTCTCCAGACTCATCTATCATAGAGTCTGGAAAGCATACGTTTCCTGGTGTGAATCCAGAAGTTGGAATCCTCAGAAATATGAAATAAGCAGGATTCTTGCTTTTTGCCAGTTAGGAGTGGATATGAAATTAGCCCTTAGCACCATCAAGGGGCAAATATCGGCTCTATCAGTCTTCTTTCAGAGACCATTGGCATCTCATTCCCTAGTTCGGGCATTCATGCAGGGGGTACTGAGGATAAATCCTCCAGTTAGGTCTCCCTTGTGTCCATGGGATTTGAATTTGGTATTGTCAGTGTTGCAAAAGCAACCTTTTGAACCTATTCGCCATATTCCGTTAATTATATTAAGTAGGAAATTGGCCTTTTTGATTGCTATAGCTTCTGCTAGGAGAGTATCAGAGCTAGCAGCTCTTTCTTGTAAAGAGCCTTATCTAATTTGTCACAAGGACAAAATCGTACTACGACCCCATCCGGCCTTTCTACCTAAGGTGGTGTCGGCTTTTCACTTGAATCAAGACATTGTTCTGCCTTCCTTTTTTCCAAACCCGCGGACGGCGGGGGAAAAATTATTACACTCTCTAGATCTAGTGAGAGCGGTAAAGGTGTATCTGCAAGCAACCGCTCAGATACGTAAAACAGATGTTTTGTTTATTTTACCAGATGGTCCCAAGAAGGGCCAAGCGGTATCAAAATCCACCATTTCCAGGTGGATTAGACAAGTAATTGTTCAAGCTTATGGTTTAAAGAACAGGACTCCTCCTTTTCCTGTTAAGGCGCACTCTACCAGGGCGATAAGTGCTTCATGGGCAGTGCACCACCAGGCTTCGATGGCTCAGATCTGTAAAGCTGCAACTTGGTCTTCAGTCCATACATTTTCCAAATTCTATCAAATAGATGTGAAAGGACATGAGGATTCCGCCTTCGGGCGAAGTGTGCTGCAGGCAGCAGTATAGGGCTTCTGGTCCGCAAGCGGCCTGTTTGATCTGTGTCTCCCCCCCTTCATATGAGCATTGCTCTGGGACGTCCCATTATGTAATGACTGGCTCTGTGTCCCGTGGTGTACGATAAAGAAAGTAGGATTTTTATAACAGCTTACCTGTAAAATCCTTTTCTTGGAGTACATCACGGGACACAGAGGTCCCCCCCCTTCTTATGGGAACCTTACTGCTTTGCTACAAAACTGAGGTACTCCCCTGATGGGAGGGGTTATATGGAGGGGAACTGTCTTCCATTGGTTGTGCCAGTGTCCAATCACCGCTGGTGACCCTTAACCCATTATGTAATGACTAGCTCTGTGTCCCGTGGTGTACTCCAAGAAAAGGATTTTACAGGTAAGCTGTTATAAAAATCCTACTATTTTCAAGCTGCTCCAGTCTGGTCACCTGATCCCCTGTGTCAGCCAGCAGCGGCTGCAGGGAAACGGACAGAGCCCCCTTTTTGTATTTGACATTTTCAGTCTAAGTGCTGCGCCATAAAAAACGTGGCTTCCAGGCAGTCCCCGGGTTACAAACAAGACGGGGACTGTAGGCTTGTTCTTAAGTCGAATCTGTTTGTAATTTGGAACAGGTACATTTTTTAAGTGTAGCTCCAGCCAAAAAATCTTTTTTAAGCTTTTTGGAAAACATAGGGAAGGGTCATCACCCCTGTAACATATGTTTTGCTGTCTGTGCCCCTGTTCAGAAGATTTCACCTCACTTTGGCCCCTTTCACACTGGGCCGTTTTTCATGCGGTTTAGCGCTAATATTAGCGCTATTATACCGCATGAAAAATTCCTGCCCTGTAGCCTTCAATGTGAAGCGGTGCGCTAGTGGGACCGCTCCAAAAGTCCTGCTAGCCGCTTCTTTACAGCGGTAAAGGAGCGGTGTGTTCACCGCTCCTTTACCGCGGGTGCCCATTGAAATCAATGGGACACCGCGGTAATACCGCGGCAATAGCCGCGGTTTGCGGGTGGTATTAACCCTTTTTCGGCCGCTAGCGGGGGTTAAATTCACCCCCCTAGCGACCGCATACCGCGGTAAGAACGACGGTATAGCAGCGCTGCAAATCGCGCTGCTATACCGCCACCGTTCCTGCCCGCCCCAGTGTGAAAGGGGCCTTTCTGTCTCAATGACAATTGGTTTTTGAAAATTTTGGGTTATTAGGGAAACAAGGATTGGTGATAAAGCATCAGTGGAGAGGAGACACCTTTTTCCCATATTAACTCTTACAGGAGAGAATTTCCCTTCCTAGGGGTAGATTTCCTCTCAACTCCTGTTGTCTCCTTCCGTTTGTAAGTAGGAGTCGTTTGTAAGTCGGATGTTTGTAAGTAGGGGACCGTCTGTACTGAACTGATAATGACCAACAAACCTGAAACAGTTGTATGTAGGTTGTAATGAATGACTCTATAATATTTGACTATATCTGTCTTATAAACCAGCAGTTCTGAAGATGCAGGGGAGAGTAGGGAAAGATTTGCATGGCTCCGCCCACTGCCCTAGACGGGGGAATAAACGCATTCGATTTTGGAATTTATGATGGAAGTGAGACTTCCAGATCTCTTCTGTTTTAAAGCGGAGCTCCGCCGGAAAAAAAAAATATTAAAAGCCAGCAGCTACAAATACTGCAGCTGCTGACTTTTAATATTAGGACACTTACCTGTCCTGGAGTCCAGCGACGTCTGCAGCAGAAGACGAGCAATCGCTTGTCACTCTGCTGCCCACACTGCTATCCTCGGTGAGGGAACCAGGAAGTGAAGCCTTGCGGCTTCACTGCCCGGTTCCCTACGGCGCATGCGCGAATCGCGCTGCGCCGTTCTTACTGATCCCCGCTGTGTCCTGGGAGCCGAGTGTCTCCCAGAACACAACGGGTATTCTGTGGGAAGTGACGCACTACCCGCAGAATTCCCACAGTGAGGACTCCCGGAAGTGGGTGCAAATACCTGTCTTAGATAGGTATCTGCACCCCCCCCCCCCCCTGAAAGGTGCCAAACATGACACCGGAGGGGGGGAGGGTTCAGATGAGCGGAAGTTCCACTTTAGGGTGGAGCTCCGCTTTAAGAAGGCTTTATTGGGAATTATCAACTGAACTCAGAAAGCAATGCTATTAGTGAAAACTTTACTGAAGCTTGTGTTCAAAACATGCCTGGCTGAGGCTCCTCCCACCGATGTGTTTCCCTCTCACATAAAGTGGCACTAAATTATATCATAATATAATCTACTTTTTATGACATTTCTCAACCTCTCCTTTTTGCCTCTCACTTTCCTTTGTTAAAAACAAGTAGTGCACGTTATGTACACTGCTCTGTACACTAACTATCCCATAGTCCATCTCAGGAATGAAAAAAAAAAAAAAAATGATATATATACTTGTGCTCATAAGTTTACATACCCTGGCAGAATTTATGATTTCTTGGCCATTTTTCAGAGAATATGAATGATGACACAAAAATTTTCTTTCCCTGTCCTTCAGATGAAGTCCTCTGCTGCTGCACCCCCTCCCCCAGCCTCGCCTCTGCCAGAATCCACTCAGGAACAATGGGCCATTCCACTCAGCAGCCTCGCTCCCGTGGATGATTTCTACAAACGTATTCCGGATCTAGCCTTTAAGGTGAGAGAGAAATCATCTATATGTATCAGTATAAAGACAGTCAAAACTCCGGGCAGTTTTGTGCCTAACCACATATGGAAAGATTTGAGTTGAAAAGACTATGCATTAAAGTGTACCTGTCACAGTGTTCTAGCACCTAAACTGGCCTTGAGGCCGGGTTCACACCTATGCGAACTGAATGCGTGTTTCCACGCATCCAATTCGCATAGCAGGAGAATGTGATTGGTTCTCTATGGAGCCGGTTCACATATCTCTGCAGCGGGTCAGGTGCGGGGTTCCGAAAAAGCGTGTCTCTTTATTTGGTGCGTTTCAGGTTCGATTTCAGTCCAAAATTCAGACTGAAATCGCACCTGAAACGGTGAACCAGCACGCACCAGATCCCTGCTGTGCGATGGATGCGGGGAGGTGCCTTAAAACTCACAAAACAAAATTGCCCAAAGGACTTTGCGAGGCACAACCACGAATATAAAATGTACAAAAATGTATTGTTTAGACATAAAACAAATACTACATACATTTAAAAATATTTGTGTCACAAACAATTACAGATATATGTACATGAATAGCCATCGTTCCATAAATCACAATATGACTGAAAATACTTATGTACTGATTTTTTTTCTACGCGTTTCCTCAGGAGAGGTACATATAGATATCTGAAATTAGAGACAAAGTTGTTCAGGAGAGAAAAAAAAAGGGGGGGGGTGGACTCCAACTTACAATTTGGTAGAAGAGTCCTAAAAGCCTCCAAACATGATCAGTAATGATGTGGATTTAGTCAATTTCCTGGGTCTCCCAAGTATGGATAAGTAGGACAGCCGGATCAGAGCACCCATAGGTCCACATAGTTCTCCCCGGGGGTTGTGAAGGGGAAGGGGACCAACCAGTACACGCCAATATCCTGAGATGGCACCAGGAATCGCAATGTAGGAGTGTGAACAGGCACTAAAAAATAAAACGACAATGAACTTCCAAGAAGAGGATCCGCTACCAAAGGTACCAATCCCCCGGCTCCTACAATTCAAGTGCATGTGGTGAAAATCAAAAGCAAGTGCGTGGAAAAGAAGGGGGGCCAAATGTGAAATGGTGAACTAAATAAGTAACAATTGTGAAAAGAGAAAACCAAAATCCTGTAAAGCACTGTATTACATCTGCCAGTGAGTGGTGTTTATAAAGCATTGAGTAAAAGCAGTGGTTGTAAGAAAAAAGAGAAATGAGTATCCTTGGTAGACTAAATGGTACAATAAAGCTGGTGCTAAAACAAAACACCATGTGACCACTGATAGTAAAAAAAAATCCCAGACGTCCTGGCCCCGAGGGGTTCAGAGAAACAGGAGAAAGAGGAAAATTACATGATTCTCCTTTTAAATAGTGCAACCAATATCAGCAAGATTTATTCGCCGCTATGCAGGATGTATGAGCCCCTTGGCGGCTTCCCGTCACTATGTCTGTGAAGGGGCGGGGTCTGACTAGTGCTCAGGCTATTCTATCCAGATATACCCTGAGTTTGTTTACCATCCATCCAGGCAGGATCTGGACTGGTCCCTTTGGTGCCGACATTCACTGGAGATCCCTGCATGGTGAGTATAAACCTCATATCACAACATGCCTTTACTAGGTAGGACCCCTCTGAGTCTCCTTTGACATCATGTTTATGATTATTCGCTGGTGTATGTGTGTGCTCACGTTTTTTTTACAAAGCACAGGATATTGGTTGCTGTTTATTACACTATTTAAAGGGGGAATTGTGTAATTTTCCTCTTTCTCTGAACCCCTCGGGACCAGGACGTCTGTGATTTTTTTTTACTATCAGTGGTCACATGGTGTTTTGTTTTAGCACCAACTTTATTTCACCATATAGTCTAACAAGGATACTAATTTTCTCTTTTTTTTCTTACAACCAATTGCTTTTACTCAATGCTTTATGAACACCACTCACTGGCAGATGCAGAAAGTGCTGTAAAGCACCATAATACATCATACCTGTGACAGGAGGGTCACTTTGGACACAGGGTGAGCCAGGAAAAAATGGACATTAAGAAATATATCTTGGACTACCTAAAATGGGTCTGTAATATTTATCCACCATATTCCCAAGGATATCTGTAAAGGACTATTTACTGATTCTGAACTCAACAGGTTAATTGAGAGATACTGAGGTTTTCAGCCTCAATCACCTGTCTGCTTAGTGTAATGCTAATGAATCCCAGCTTCTAAAAGACCTGTTCATTGTTTGTGGTGATGTGGATTGTGATAATTAAGTCTGTCCTAAATTGCGGGCAATGGCACCGTCCTAATCGGTGCGACGCCGCATCTGCGGCGCTGCACCGATTTCAAAAAGTAGTTTCTGTACTACTTTTTGCGATTTCGGCCGCGATTTACATTGACATCTGTGTCTAGAGTTGCCACCTCATCCCTTTAAAACCGAACACATATTAATTACACAGGGTGTGTGGCTGATTAAGGTGGTAATTAAACTCACTTGGTGCCTTACCTGCATTAAATTAGCCTCAGAACCTGTGTAATTCATATGTGTTCGGGTTTAAAGGGATGAGGTGGCAACCCTATCTGTGTCGGATGTCTTTGTAATCGCGGCTTAAATCGGGACTGACAGCGGGAGTGAAATCGTGCGAGTTCTGCTGAACTTGGACGGCTTCACTCCCGCAGCCCAGTGTGAACCTGGGCTAAGGCTGGGTTCACATAAATGAGGCCCGGTTTCAGTACAGCAGTCCGGTGCATTTCTGTTCACCGGTTCAGGTGCAATTATTGTGTTTTTGTTTTTTTTTGTCTTTTATTTTACCTAAAATCGCACCTGAACCAGACCCAAAAACACACAGGGCCCTTTTTGAAACCACACCACGGCCGCCCTGCACATGTGTGAACCGGCTGCATTGAAAACCGTACACATTCACATGTTATGCTAATTGGATGAGGTTAAAAACGCATCCAATTTGCATGTGTGTGAACCCAGCCTAAAGCGCCATTTGCATGGGAATTTAGCCACACTGCAAATCCCAGCAGCAAGAATCTGATTCCTGCAGCTGGGATTCACAGCTCTGTGTGGATAGCCGCAGTTATTTGTAGCTATTTTCATAGCCAGTAATTGCATGCAGTGATCGTGGCTGAACGCACTTTTTAGCTTCAGCCGCTGACAGCCTGTCATTGCACCGTACGAGCGCTTGGTGGCCATTGCTATCCATACTTGCTGTCAATCTCATCCATTGGAAGTGGTAGATTCTTGCCGCTGGGATTCGCCGCATTTCTAAATGCCTATATGAATGGAGTTTAATCTGTCCTTTCTTCTTCACATTCCTGTTGGCCAATTTTTATTCCCTTCTGGCCAATATCTGCGGGAGAAGGAAGTCCAGCTTATGACACTGCAAAAAGGAGTCACAGTTTGCATAATTAGAGTGCTCTGAAACTCTGCAAAGAGATATATGTTCAGCCATCTGAGTGTGCCTGCTTTTGATTTTCTGGGACAGTTTGAAAACTTTAACACTATGACAGGTGTAATTTAAAGGGGTACTCCACCCTGAACTGGTATTGACATTTTAGGTAGATGGGATAAAATAAAACCATGTAAAGGCTTACTAACTTGAGCCCCTGGATGAGCACACCTTCTGCAGCAATTATGAGGGGCTCCCATTCCCACAGCTGATTTTTGTTGTATACTATAGAGCAGCCTTTCTCAACTAGGGATCCTCCTGAGGTTGCTAGCAGATAAGTAACTGTTGACAACAATTACGTTTTTAGCTATCTGTAATGAGTGAATTCTTCCCATAAAAAATAATAAATGCACATCCTTTTGCAGGTTAAAAAAATGGCATTTATTATATATATATATATATATTTTATATTAAGAGCCTATAAAGCATCTGCTGATCATGGGTACAATGCAAGGCTCCTGCAGACTGTCAGTGTAGCTGTCTGCTTGTACCTCGTACGGGCAGGCAGCTACTGAATGACAGGAAAAATGAATTAACTACTAGAGCACTCACCAGCGCCCCATTGAGAGAACTACAAGCCATCAGCCGCAATGGCTGATGGTAGTTGTAGTTCACTCATTTATAGAAATTTTTGATAGCGGGTGCAGGGGGAAGATCTTTTTTCACAACTGGGGCTCGGGTGGGGGAACGGGAGCTGCTGCATCTGTAACATGTTACACACTGAATATGGGTCTAACATTGTAACATGTTATGAAGTTTTCTTTATTTTAAGAGGTTCTGCCTGACTGTATATATTGGATATGTCACACCAGTTTTTTGGTATCTGCAGCATCCATTTGAACTGGACCCCTTCCAGAAGAAAGCCGTTCAGTGTCTTGAAGATGGTTCTTCGGTCTTCATCGCTGCTCACACGTCTGCTGGGAAGACTGTGGTGGCAGAATATGCCATAGCATTGTCCCTAAAACACATGACTAGGTTAGTGTATCCATTCATTTATACAAAAGTGTATGTATGGGCGTAAAAAAATAATAATCTTGAAATCTTTCCGGCAGCACATTTCCACATGTTTCATCCCTTTAAAATGCTGCAAGTACAGAAAAATACCTGTTGATGCTGCTAGAAATCCAGTGTGCTCTTAATTTCCTTTGCTATCTGCTTCTGTTGCACTGAAATTGCAAATGTGATCGGCCCTGCCCAGTTCTCTCTGTACACTACAGGACATCTCCCCCTTAGGGAGGTGAAGACGGGGGGGGGGGGAGTGTATTTGGTAGTCCTAACACGTTCTGTCCTAGAGTGACAATGCTGTTGCTCCATAGATAAGGTGAAAATTAAAGTAAAACAAATGTAGCCACCACAACTAAGGACTGGTAAGATTCAATATGTACATTTCACACAGCACACAGGAACAGAGCTGAGGCTATCACAGGCTGTGTGCTCGAGCTCCCTCCCTTGTAACCTTTTTTCTCTTGGTGAAAACTTGTCAGAAATGATTCATGCTGATAGCAGAGGAACAAAGCAGCAGACAGAAATGACACTTAGTGCTCTGGATTGAAACAAGTACACACTATAGAGCGGTGATGGCGAACCTTGGCGCCCCAGATGTTTTGGAACTACATTTTCCATGATGCTCAACTATACTGCAGTGTGCATGAGCATCATGGGAAATGTAGTTCCAAAACATCTGGGGTGCCAAGGTTCGACATCACTGCTATAGAGGGATATGCTTTGTATATATTTTCAGGTCTGAGGTTTACAACCAATATCAGTTGGACATATACATGAGAATTTTAGCTGGTTCCTGGCGAAATTCAATATTCGCTCTGTGGGTGGCCATGTCGCCAAGTTGGCCATAGATGTTTTTTTTCAGCCAGTGGACTAAATAAATAAAAGCAAAAAACAAACAGATTCCTTCATCCACACAAGCAAGGTAGATGGATTAGTCTTTCCTGCTGGGACATTGTATTTTGATAGCGGGACGGAGTGTTGTCAGAATACACTGACCAGCCACTGCAGCCAAAAATGGCAGCAAAAGCTTTCTAAACGGTAGGCACAGGAGATTGTCCCTCTGTGCTGTATAGTGTGGATAGAGGAAACTGTTATGCCCCATACACACGATCGTTTTTCATGCCGTTAAAAATGGGCATTAAAACCGATCGTGTGTATGCTCCAGAGCATTTCTAACGACGTGAAAAACGGGCATTAAAAATTTCGAGCATGCTCTATTTTTTCACGTAGTTTTTCATGTCGTTTTTTTTAACGACGTGAAAAACGATGGTGTGTATGCTTTGACGAGGTGAAAAAAAAACGCGCATGCTCAGAATCAAGTATGAGACGGGAGCGCACGTTCTGGTAAAACTAGCATTTGTAATGGAGATAGCACATTCGTCACGCTGTAACGGACTGAAAAGCAGGAGGCTGAAAAGCGCGAATCGTTGCTCAACAAACGTTACTAACATGAAGGGTGGCGCCATCCGAACGGAACTTCCCCTTTTATAGTGCCGTCGTACGTGTTGTACGTCACTGCGCTTTGCTTGAACGTTTTTTAAAATGATCGTGTGTACGCAAGACAGGCTTGAGAGGAAACATGAAAAAAAACGACGAGAAAAACGTTGGTTTAAAAAATGGCATGAAAAACGATCGTGTGTACGCCGCATTAGATTATTTTTATTCATCCTGACAGCCGAACAAAAAAAAATTCTAGAGTGTCTTTTGAATTTAACTATTTTCAGTGAGCACGATGACTAACTGGAATACGGAGTGTTTTGTTTGTGTGTGTGTGTGTGTGTGTTTCAGGAGTTTGATCCAAGTTTTTGTTTGTGTGTTAGTAATGGTTTGGCAGCAGACTGCCTTATCCTTTTTATCTTAGAATAACCAATATTAAAAGAGCTGTTTATTATAAATGTGCATTGTCCATTTATTTCTTCTTCTAGAACTATATACACCTCCCCCATAAAGGCCTTGTCCAATCAGAAGTTTCGAGATTTCAAGATCACTTTTGGAGACGTTGGCCTGATCACAGGAGATGTCCAACTCTATACAGCAGCGCCGTGTCTTATTATGACCACAGAGATCTTGCGGTACGTGCTTGTCTTCTATAGAGGTTTTAAAGTTGATGTACAGCTAACCATTTAAATCTTATCCAAGCTTTGCCATGTTGTTTCAAAATATTTTTAGTGTGGAGTTGGCCTTAAAGAGGAAGTAAATCCTGGGCGATTTTTCTTATTTTTTTAAATTTATAAATACTGTAAAGAATTGCAAATGTAAATACATTAAAATCGGCAGAAAACGAGGTTGGGAAATACCTTATTTATCTTCTTTAGTATATCTTCACTTCCGGGTATTGGCCGTGCCATTACTTCTGCTGTTTCTTGAATCTCTTCTGGATGTCATTTCTGCCCTTACTATGTTTCCCTTTGCAAAGCTTGCGCATGTGCCGTAGCGCCGAAACCAAGCCTATATCTCGATTGCCGTTACTACGGCAACAGAGATAAACCATAGCTGAAGCTATATCACTTCCAAGGCAGCATCGTGAGACTTCCCTCTATGCCGTTCTGAGAGGAAGCTATTGAATGAATAATGACCCGGCATGCAGAGGAGACAGAAACGACACACATAGTGTGCCGTTAAAGATTATACCTAGTGCGCAATCGCGCCTGACGTCACTCAAGATTCAAGGACGATTGCTATGGAAACTAACAGTGAGTGAACTTCTGCTATCTAGATTTCATAGAGCTTAAGTTGTATTGGAGGGTTTACAACCACTTTAAAGGATAAGTTCACCTTCTATAACATGTTACACCCATATTCGGGGTGTAACATGTTATGAATGCACCGGCCCCAGCACTTTCCCGATCCCAGCTGTGCTAACAGGGGTTCTTCTCCACCCGCTAGCTATCAAAATTTTATAAAAAAACATGGCCATGTGGGGCACTGCCCACCTGGCCGCGTCACTCATTCACAGAGCTCTGTGAATGGAAAAGTACAAGGTCTGGCAGCCTTTCTTTCTCGTACATCACGGGACACAGAGCGACATAGTCATTACTAATGGGTTATATAGTTACCGTCAGGTGCTGGCACTGGCAACTTCCAAAACCGGAAGTACCCTCCCCTATATAAGCCCCTCCCATCCGGGAGCACCTCAGTTTTTTGCCAGTGTCTAAGGTGTTGGCCAAGAAGAAACATGTGTTTTTCACTGAGCTTGCGTACAGGTTCTTTTGGGCCTCAGTAAGCTATTCCGGATCCGACCAAAAAAGCTTCATAGCTAAACGGTCGGTACCCGGGCCTTGCAAAGAGAAGAGCAAGGTTCTGCCTGTAATGCTTCTCTTAGGAGAGCTGGACCCTGGGATCCAGAGCTCTGGTCATACCCACGACCAAGATGTTTTCTGTGCAGGGTGCTATACAGGTCCAGGGGAGTGGAATCCTTGGGAACCCGGTCCCTGAAGGTTTGATTACAATGCCTGCCGTGATAGGTGAAGTTTGGGCTTTTGTGGACCAAACAAAGTCCTGCGGCGAGGAACAGGTAAGTGGGGGCCCCCAGGAACTTGGTTCTATTGGGGGACCCCCAAGCCTAATTTGTCTTTCTGTCTGTTACCTAATGGTATTCCCGCAAGATTCTGTGCATGCCTGTAACTACTAAAAAAATGTAATAATTTTTAATGGTGGTCAAGAAAAAAAAAAAATGTTTTTTTATATATATTTAGTATATTAGACTGCGGTACCTGTGTTTGTCCACTAGAGGCCGCTGTGGAATGTTTTCTTGTCATGTGGACTAGTTTCTTCTCAGAGAGCAAAGTCCAGGCAGTTGGTGAGTTCTCCTATAGGAAACTGCTTCCTCTGCCATGTTGCAGTGCTCGTCCATCCCCCGGCCTGCGGCAAAGAGGGGCCCTGGCTCCTGTCCCTGGTTTCCATGTTTGAAATTAGCGCCGAGGGCGCACGTGGCCGTGCGCGTGCACGCACCTCTATATATAGAGGTGAGCCGGGAAAGGGGGCGGAGCCTGGGGGATGACGCTCTGTGCGCGCCGCAGCGCTTCTGCGCATGTGCGGGCGTCCCAGCAGGTTTTAAAAAGCCACAATATTGTAGTAAGCTGGCTATGAAGTACAGAGACAGAGCTGGCAACATTTAAAGGCATACAGCAAGCGGTTGATACAGGCATCCCCTAGAAAGGCACATTAGTAGACACCAACTGTTTATTATAGCAGCATTTATGCTAGACTATTATCAGTAACTGGTGTATTTCGGCTGGAATACCTCAGCTTTGTGGCTTAGGAATATGCCGTCTAAAAACTCCGGGACTAGAAATTCCAGGAGGAATAGGGGGTCTCCATCGGGCTCTGAGGATCTTGGGCATGCTTTGGCTGCACCAGTCTCCCCTGAAGAATCAGAGGTTAGTGACCGTAGAGCACCCTCAGGAGTACCTGGTACTGTGGCTGTCCTCAGTTCACCTGCTCCTGTGTATGTAACAGAGGAGGTTTTTTCCTCAGCTCTGGGAGGACTGGAAGAGAGATTGTCAGCATTAATCGCTGCTTCCCTGTCACAGGAGAAAAGCGCTCGATCTCCGTCTCCTCCCTCAGAGTGCCTGTTAACAGAACAACAGTCCCATACAGAGGTCGACCTACCTGAGGGGGATCAGGATGAGGTTGATTCGGTTGTAGAGGAATCAACAGTGGAAGAGCCGTTCTCAGCATCACATGCTGAGAGGTTATGGGTTCAGTCCCTGACTAATATGGTCCGATCAGCATTTAAAATGCCACTTGCGGAGCCATCCTCCACTTCTGTCTCCTCGTTGGGGTCGCTAAAAGCTCCCCAGACTGTTTGTTCCTTTCCGATCCATCCTTTACTGGAGGGGCTCATTTACCAGGATTGGGAGCATCCTGACAAAATATTTACTCCCCCCAAGAGATTTCCGGTGGTCTATCCCATGGAGGATAAGTTCATCAGAAAATGGAAGGTCCCTACAGTGGACGCAGCCATCTCTTGTGTGAATAAATCACTGACATGTCCGGTGGAAAATGTCCAAATGTTCAAGGACCCAATAGATAAAAAATTGGAGTCATTATTGAAATCTGCTTTTTCTACAGCAGGATTGGTGACACAACCAGCAGTGGCAGCTATAGGGGTCTGCCAAGCAGTGAAGGATCAGTTGAAACAGGTCTTAAGGGACTTGCCAGATCAGCAGGCTCTTGCCCTAGCTGATCTACCTAGAGCCTTATGCTTTGCGGTGGACGCCATAAAGGATTCAATCCATCAGGCCTCCCGCCTTACGCTGTCTGTAGTACATATGCGCAGGCTTCTATGGCTCAAAAACTGGTCTGCTGAAGCTCCCTGTAAAAAATTGCTGGTCAGCTTCCCATTTCATGGGGAGCGCTTATTCGGGGAAGACCTGGACAGGTATATCCAGAGAATTTCCAGCGGTAAAAGTACACTTTTGCCGGTTAAAAATAGAGTTAGAGGTCCCTCCTTTAAGAGGCCGGCTTCTCCAGTCCCTAGGACATCGGCTGTGAAACAGTTCCGACGGCCTCCCCGGTCAAATCCCGGAGGTAAAAATCAGGGACAGTTGCAGGGTAACAAGAAGCCCTGGAGCAGGAGAGGTACAAAACCTCCCCCAAAGTCAAATGCATGAAGGGTTGCCCCCACCCAATCGGGTGGGGGGAAGACTTCAGTTGTTCACAGAAACCTGGCGGGACACGATCCGAGACAGATGGGTGCTCTCCGCAGTAAATCTGGGATACAAATTGGAGTTAAAAAACTCCCCTCCTTCCCGCTTTATAAGGTCAAACGTGCCAAGGGATCCCCAGAAGAGAGGATCCCTCCTGTTGGCACTGGAACAATTATTGCTTCAAGCAGTAATTATAGAGGTTCCCCTGGAAGAATGGGGGTTCGGGTTTTACTCAAACCTCTTTACAGTTCCGAAGCCAAACGGGGACGTGAGGCCCATATTAAATCTAAAAGGGCTAAACAAATTCCTACATATCAGGACTTTCCGGATGGAGTCGATCCGATCGGTAGCCACTGCCCTACAAGGGGAGGAATGGTTAGCCTCGATCGACATCAAAGATGCTTATTTGCACATCCCCATCTTTCCAGCCCACCAAAAATTTCTACGCTTTGCGGTAGAAGGGCGCCATTTTCAGTTCAGAGCCTTACCCTTCGGTCTGGCCACAGCACCAAGAGTGTTCACAAAAATTCTGGCCCCATTATTGGCCAATCTAAGAACACGAGGTGTAACGATAATGGCATATCTAGACGACTTGTTGCTGATAGACCACTCAGTGGAAAAACTAGAAGTGGTTGTTCACGAGACAATCAAGTATCTGGAATATCACGGTTGGATTATCAACCGAGACAAGTCAGCCCTAAAACCAGTCAAAAGTCTGGAATACTTGGGGCTAAGGCTGGATTCAGACCAGAGAAAGATTTTCTTGCCTCAAGAAAAGGGGTCGTCTTTGAGAGATTTGATCCACTTAGTGGGTTCAAAAAGACAGCCATCCATACGCCTGTGCATGAGGCTGCTGGGAAAAATGGTGGCATCATTCGAAGCAGTACCCTACGGTCAATTCCATTCAAGGAAGTTGCAAAGGGCCATACTGTCAGCCTGGAACAAAAAAGTTCAGGCTCTGGACTTACCAATGTCCTTGTCCCCTTCCGTTCGCAGGAGCCTCCGCTGGTGGTTGGTTCCCCAGAATCTGGAAAGAGGGAAATCCTTCAGTCCGATTTCCTGGAAGGTGGTCACTACAGATGCCAGCCTTATAGGCTGGGGAGCAGTACTGGAGCAATGGTCTCTCCAGGGCAGATGGTCGGATGCGGAAAAGGCCCTGCCCATCAATCTCTTAGAGATACGAGCAGCCCGGTATGCCCTAGTAGCATGGACATCCAAACTCCAAGGGTCCCCTGTCAGAGTTCAGTCAGACAATGCCACAGCAGTGGCATATATCAATCGTCAGGGGGGCACCAGGAGTCGTGCAGCCCAAAGGGAAGTAAATTACATCCTGAGATGGGCAGAAAGATATGTCCCAGCCATATCTGCGGTATTCATTCCAGGAGTGGAGAATTGGAAGGCAGACTTTCTAAGTCGCCAACAATTATGCCCAGGGGAATGGTCCCTTCATCCCGAGGTTTTCCGGACAATATGTCAGCGGTGGGGAACACCGGATGTAGATCTGCTAGCATCCAGATTCAACACAAAAGTGGACAGGTTTGTCTCTTGGGCAAGGGATCCCCTAGCGTGCGGCTCGGATGCCCTAGTGTTCCCTTGGGATCAGTTCAAGCTGATATATGCATTCCCACCGCCACAATTGTTACCTCGATTACTCCGCAGAATCAGGGTAGAAAAGAAACCAGTGATTCTGGTGGCTCCAGCGTGGCCCCGAAGAGCATGGTACGCGGAGATTGTAAAAATGTCTGTGGGGAGTCCTTGGACCCTCCCACATCGTCCGGACCTGCTTTCGCAGGGACCGATATACCACCCTTCCTTACCAGCCCTAGGTTTGACGGCCTGGCTATTGAAGCCCACATTCTAAAAAAGAGAGGGCTCTCTAATGCTGTGGTATCTACCATGATCAATGCCAGGAAGCCGGAATCCAGGCAGATCTACTATAGAATCTGGAAGGCGTACATCGCCTGGTGTGAAGCCAAGAAATGGCATCCACGTAAATACGTAATAGGTAGGATTCTGGACTTCCTACAATGGGCTGTAGATAGGAAGCTTGCCTTGAGTACTATCAAGGGTCAGATTTCGGCCTTGTCAATATTTTTTCAAAGGCCCTTGGCTTCGCATTCACTAGTCAAAGCCTTTATACAAGGAGTGATGCGTATTAGTCCTCCGGTTAATATTCCCATATGTCCATGGGATCTAAACTTGGTTCTGTCGGTTCTACAGAAACAACCATTTGAACCATTACAGCATATTTCCTTAGTGCTTCTCACCAGGAAATTGATTTTTCTAGTAGCCATTTGTTCGGCTAAAAGAGTATCGGAATTAGCAGCTATGTCCTGTAAGGAGCCATATCTGGTTATCCATAAGGACAGAGTAGTGTTACGTCCTCATCCAGCCTTTCTTCCTAAGGTGGTATCGAGTTTTCATTTGAACCAAGATGTGGTTCTTCCTTCTTTTTTCCCCAAGCCTACTTCGGTAGAGGAAAAGTTATTGCATTCTTTGGATGTAGTAAGAGCAGTTAAAGCTTATCTAAAAGCCACTGCTCAGATTCGCAGAACGGATACTTTGTTTATTCTGCCGGAAGGCCCCAGAAAGGGTCAGGCAGCGTCAAAATCTACTTTAGCCAAGTGGATTCGACAGGTCATAATACAAGCCTATAGCTTGAGAAGTAGACCGCCTCCGTTCAAAGTTAGGGCGCACTCCACGAGAGCAGTTGGAACTTCATGGGCAGTGCATCACCAGGCCTCCCTGGCTCAAATCTGTAAGGCCGCAACATGGTCTTCGGTACACACGTTTACTAGGTTCTACCAGGTGGACGTTAGAAGTCAGGAGGATGTCGCCTTTGGGCGCAGTGTGTTGCAGGCCGCAAAAGATCCTCATGTCTGATAGCGCTCAGCTTATATATGGTGTATCCCCCCCCCTCATTTGGCATTGCTTTAGGACATCCTATTAGTAATGACTATGTCGCTCTGTGTCCCGTGATGTACGAGAAAGAAAATAGGATTTTTATAACAGCTTACCTGTAAAATCCTTTTCTTGGAGTACATCACGGGACACAGAGCTCCCGCCCCTCTTTGGGGACACTTATTGCTTTGCTACAAAACTGAGGTGCTCCCGGATGGGAGGGGCTTATATAGGGGAGGGTACTTCCGGTTTTGGAAGTTGCCAGTGCCAGCACCTGACGGTAACTATATAACCCATTAGTAATGACTATGTCGCTCTGTGTCCCGTGATGTACTCCAAGAAAAGGATTTTACAGGTAAGCTGTTATAAAAATCCTATTTTTCGGCTGTTGGCTTGTAGTTTTCAATGAACTACCACGGCGCTGTGTATCGGCTTTCTCGTATGAGGTACGATACACTGACAGGTCTGCAGAAGACATGGATGGCATCAGCGATCTGTTGATTGCTGGTGCAATGCTTTACAGGCTCCTGCAACAAAAAATAATAAATGCACATTTTTTTTACCTGCAAAATAATGTGCATTTATTATTTTTCTGAAAAGGTGAACTTATCCTTTAACCACTTGCCTACTGGGCACTTAAACCCCCTTCATGCCCAGACCAATTTTCAGCTATCAGCGCTGTCACACTTTAAATGACAATTGTGGGGTCATGCAAAAGTGAACTTTTACCCTACACTTATTGCATGCCTGATGAAGGGGTCCTGCGTGACTCTGAAATGTTGCACTTTTCTTGTGTTGTGATCATGCAATAAACTACCTGTTTGGACGCCACTTTGTGCTGATCCTTGGTGTGCTGGCAAATATCTACCTTGTGACTTGAACCAGTATCCAGCTGGTTGTTGCTACAGCACCCTATTTCTGAGAGCTTATACCAAGAACGTGTGCGATGGGAATATGAAACGTTAAAGCGGAGCTCCACCCTTAAGTGGAACTTCCGCTCATCGGAACCCTCCCCCCCTCCGGTGTCACATTTGGCACCTTTCAGGGGGGAGGTGGGTGCAGATACCTGTCTAAGACAGGTATTTGCACCCACTTCCGGGAGTCCTCTCTGCGGGTAGTACGTCACTTCCCGCAGAACGCCTGTTGTGTTCTGGGAAACGGCTCCCAGAACACAACGGTGACCAGTGAGGACAGCGCTGCGCGACTCGCGCATGCGCCGTAGGGAACCGGGCAGTAAAGCCGGAATGCTTCACTTCCTAATTCCCCCACCTGAGGATGGCGGTGGGGGCAGCAGATAGACGAGCGATTGCTCGTCTTCTGCTGCGGACGTCGCTGGACTCCAGGACAGGTAAGTGTCCTAATATTAAAAGTCAGCATCTGCAGTATGTGTAGCTGCTGGCTTTTAATATTTTTTTTAACGGCGGAGCTCCGCTTTAACAAGGACCTTCACGGCTGGATAACCAGGTTATGTTTTATTGAAAGCTGCAGGTCTAAAAAAAAATTAATGGAAAACGGCTTTTGAAATACAATACCACAATATGTTTTTATGAGATTTGAGTGATTGGCTTTATATATAAGATCTTTCACTTGAATTTTATTATTAACAATAGGAAAAATGAACAGTTACATAGCGTAGAGATACTATGTGATAACCTGAACAAATTCAAAAGGAGTTTCCCTCTGCAAATATTGAACATTTAGCAATGATGCAGACATGAAGGATAACCGATCCAAGCAACGCTGGATTGTTGGGTAATCATTTAGCAGAGCTATGCCTGGAATTGTGATGCGCTTCTTTTCCATAAAGGACCCGTCAACTGGGGACCATGTAACTAGAAAAAAATAAATAAAATAAAAATAAAATAAAATAAAAAACAATAGTCATCCACAGGACCAAAAAGAGGTATCGCCCTTGTGCGCAAAAAGACAATTCCAAGGCGGATAGTCAGAAGAAAGAGGTGAAAAAGTAAGAGTAAGAAAGAAGAGGTGGGGGGGGGGTGCAGAGAATAAAAAAACAAGGGTGGGGGGTAGGCCATCTCTACCATGGAGGCTCGCTATGGGTATAGTAACACGTCATATTAGATTACAGTTCCAGGAAGCGTGTGGGCAGTTGTGTAGATGGGGTTTTAAATACATTTTAAAGTTCAGGCTTGGCAGCGTGACATACCCACTCTGAGGGACGAGGACTGGTCAGAGAGCCTACAACAATACCCTTATGATCTCTGCCAAAGATCGATTTGTCTAGTTAAAATTCCTTCATAGGGTGTATTGTACGCCCCAGAGGCTTTTGGTTATCTTCTACCCTACATTGGATGCTTTATGCCCATGATGTCGAGGGGAGGTGGGAAATTTCATACACATGGTATGGTCTTGCCCGGCACTTCAGGGCTTTTGGCAGGTAGTGGTTGCTGATGTTCAGAGGATCAGTGGGGTGTCCCTCACACCTGACCCCCCCTGGTTTTCCTATTAGGGATGACAGATATTAAACTGTTTGTTTATATTCTATGCTGCATATTATGCTAGGAAAACTACCGTATACTGATTGGCTGTAAGGCATCTGACCGCCCTCCTGGTCTCCACATGGAAAAAGATGATAAATTAAATCCTCCCTCTATACAAAAAAGTTTCACAAAATCTGGGCGGCCTGGGTAGACATTTTAGATTGTAGCCCCATTCCAGGATCTCCTACTTCCGTCTTTTTCCCCCTCGCCTTCCTTTGTGCTCTTTTTCCTGCTGATCTTCACTATGCAACCCTGCTTAGAGCTGCACAGATTTTTCACCCAAATTCACCCTTCTTGTACTGCACATGCATCCCATGGCTAGGGTGACCACCACGTGTCCCGGATTGGCCGGGACAGTCCCGCATTTTGCAGGTCTGTC
Source organism: Rana muscosa (assembly GCA_029206835.1). Lineage (NCBI taxonomy): Eukaryota > Metazoa > Chordata > Amphibia > Anura > Ranidae > Rana > Rana muscosa. The sequence goes on along the minus strand of CM055125.1, from coordinate 19,563,858 downwards.
CCGGGCACCTTCATTCCAGGACAATACAGTGTCCCGGAATGAAACTGACACAGCCACCCCCCGGGCCAATCTGATGCCCCCAAAAAAGGCCTTCACATCACCGCTTTACTCACTGACAGTACTTTTCCTGGCCGGGAATGCCTGGAGGAGCACAATCCCCGCCCCCTGCTTGTGATTGGAGAAATCATAAATCCCGCCTCTTGTGTCCAATCACTGTGCTGTGGTTCGTTACAGCACAAGCTGATTTTTGGGAAGGGAGGTGTCCCTGAATGGTAGTTTGGAAATGTGGTCACCCTAGTCATGACCCTATTATTCTTTATAGGGAGCCATATTTGTGGTTGTCTCCAGCCATTCAAAGGAATGAATGGGGCCATGGCATGCATTGCTCAGAGGATACTTTCAGAAGAAATGGCTCTGTGGCTCAGGAAGGAGACACTCAGTGAAGATGGCTGAATCGAGGAGGAGGGTATTTGTCTTGGTGGTATGCACTCAGGGCTAGGGTTGCCAACTTTCATTAAATTTATGAACAGTTTGTAAAATCCGTACTTTTTGCATCTGTCCATGAATCTCTATTACAGACATGTAGGCTGCATGTCCATAACTGACATTCATGGACGGATGCAACAATTATGGATTTTACAAACTGTTTGTAATTTTACTGAAAGTTGGCAACCCTGCTCAGGGCGGTGGCAGGGAATAAATAAAAGGACAATGGCTCAAGGACGCAGTTGTCCTTAAATCAGCTATGTAATCTCTGTGGAGTGAGCACACACTAAAAGGCCTTATTTGAAAGAGAATGTTGTTGTCTTGCTCTATAAGAAATAGACTATATTACCAAAAGTATTGGGACACCTGCCTTTACAGCAACATGAACTTTAATGGCATCCCAGCCTTAGTCCGTGGGGTTTAATATTGAGTTGGCCCACCCTTTGCAGCTATAACAGCTTCAACTCTTCCGGGAAGGCTTTCCACAAGGTTTAGGAGTGTGTCTATGGGAATGTTTGAAAGTTGTTTAAAGAATGTTTGAATGTTTCAAAGTTGGGAGCATGAAATTGTCCAAAATGTTTTGGAATGCTGACACCTTAAGAGTTCCCTTCACTGGAACTAAGGGGCCAAACCCAACCCCTGAAAAACAACCCCCACACCATAATCCCCCCTCCACCAAATGATTTGGACCAGTGAACAAAGAAAGGTCCATAAAGACATGGATGAGCGAGTTTGGGGTTGAGGAACTTGACTGGCCTGCACAGACTCCTGACCTCAACCCGATAGAACACCTTTGGGATGAATTAGAACAGAGACTACAAGCCAGGCCTTCTCGTCCACTATCAGTGCCTGACCTCACAAATGCGCTTCTGGAAGAATGGTCAAACATTCCCATAGACACATTCCTAAACCTTGTGGACGGCCTTCCCAGAAAAGATGAAGCTGTTATAGCTGCAAAGGGTGGGCCAACTCAATATTGATCCCTACGGACTAAGACTGGGATGCCATTAAAGTTCATGTGCGTGTAAAGGCAGGTGTCCCAGAACTTTTGGAAATATAGTGTATTTTGTGTTGGCAATTGCTCTTTGTGTATTGAATGAATTACAATCATATGACACATTTACTTGCTTGTCATTTCTCTCACATTCCCAAAGTTCTCTCTCTTTGGCCACATCACTTATTTCAGTTTCTTCCCACAGATCTATGCTGTACAACGGTTCCGATGTTGTCCGAGACTTAGAATGGGTCATCTTTGATGAGGTCCATTATATCAATGATGCAGAGGTGAGTGCCGCCACAATACTCCAGCTTTCTGTGCGTTGTCTAGGCCTCTATTCACCACATTTCTTACACTCGTCCACAGCGAGGCGTCGTATGGGAAGAGGTTCTCATCATGTTGCCGGACCACGTCAATATTATTCTGCTGAGCGCCACAGTCCCCAACACCGTGGAGTTTGCAGACTGGATCGGGTGGGTTACATTTCATGTTTACAATATACTCTGTAGGTATCCTAGAAGGTTATGATTTAAACCCAAAGTACAGTGGAACCTTGGATTACGAGTATAATCCGTTCCAGGAGAATGCTCAAAATCCAAAGCACTCGCATATCAAAGCCAGTTTCCCCATTGAAGTCAATGAAAACAAAAATAATTAGTTCCGCATTGACTTCAATAGCATGCAATACCGCATGTGGCCAGAGGTGGTGGTGCGCTGGAGAGCCTCAGGAAACACTCAGAAAGGCCCGGGGACAGCTCGGCTGAACTGGTAAAGGCTCGGGAACGGAGTATTTCCGAGTATTTACGAACGGCTCCAATCGGCTTGGCTCCGGCGCCCCCCCACCTCAGGCCAAACGCGGTACTGCACACTGCTGTGGCTTGAATCCTGCTCGTTTTGCGAGACAACACTCGCAAACCGAGTCAGGATTTTTTTTATTGCGAAACGCTCGTTACTCACAATCCGAGGTTTCACTGTATTAATTTTTTTTTTCAAAGAGCATGTAAAGCCAACATTTCATGTAGCACTGCCCCCATGGGGATTGCTGTGTGTAGACCTCCCCCTGATTATCTTGCTGCCAGTTACTAGGTGCTTTCGCTCGACCAACCGTACTCTCATCCGCTCGTTATCCAGTAATCAATCCAGGGCTTTTAATTTTTTTTTGTATTTATTGTTTGAACTTGGATAGGAGAAGGGAATAGTGGGATACTCCAACTAGAACTAATTACAGATGAGGACAACTCTCACTTGGCCTCACCTGGCTCAATGTGGTAGAAGACTCTCGGCACTCGTATGGAAGAAATAAGTCATTTGCTTGCTCTGGCAGCAGACTTGAGTAAACTGTTTTATCTTCAGGACACTCACTAGCATCCCCTTTGACTGACACTCATCCACTGTCTCTACTAGCTGAAGGGGTGGCCCTCACAGGACAGGCCCAAAGACACAGATCTGTACTCGCAGTAAGCAGAAACAGATCCTTCCTGGTGTGTCTCCCTTCCAGTCAGCTTTGGAGGACATCTGGGTTTCAGCTTTACTCGGATTCAGGCCCTCAGGTCGAAAACCTGAGGCCGCATGGCAGCCTGTGCATAGGAGGGGCAGCCGCCCCCTCCCTCCGGGACCCCACTCTCCCGCCAAAGACCCAGAGCACATGTGCCCCTGGCATATACAGGTCCTTCTCAAAAAATTAGCATATTGTGATAAAGTTCATTATTTTCTGTAATGTACTGATAAACATTAGACTTTCATATATTTTAGATTCATTACACACAACTGAAGTAGTTCAAGCCTTTTCTTGTTTTAATATTGATGATTTTGGCATACAGCTCATGAAAACCCAAAAATCCTTTCTCAAAAAATTAGCATATTTCATCCGACCAATAAAAGAAAAGTGTTTTTAATACAAAAAAAGTCAACCTTCAAATAATTATGTTCAGTTATGCACTCAATACTTGGTCGGGAATCCTTTTGCAGAAATGACTGCTTCAATGCGGCGTGGCATGGAGGCAACCAGCCTGTGGCACTGCTGAGGTGTTATGGAGGCCCAGGATGCTTCGATAGCGGCCTTAAGCTCATCCAGAGTGTTGGGTCTTGCGTCTCTCAACTTTCTCTTCCCAATATCCCACAGATTCTCTATGGGGTTCAGGTCAGGAGAGTTGGCAGGCCAATTGAGCACAGTAATACCATGGTCAGTAAACCATTTACCAGTGGTTTTGGCACTGTGAGCAGGTGCCAGGTCGTGCTGAAAAATGAAATCTTCATCTCCATAAAGCTTTTCAGCAGATGGAAGCATGAAGTGCTCCAAAATCTCCTGATAGCTAGCTGCATTGACCCTGCCCTTGATAAAACACAGTGGACCAACACCAGCAGCTGACATGGCACCCCAGACCATCACTGACTGTGGGTACTTGACACTGGACTTCAGGCATTTTGGCATTTCCCTCTCCCCAGTCTTCCTCCAGACTCTGGCACCTTGATTTCCGAATGTACTTTGGACCACTGAGCAACAGTCCAGTGCTGCTTCTCTGTAGCCCAGGTCAGGCGCTTCTGCCGCTGTTTCTGGTTCAAAAGTGGCTTGACCTGGGGAATGCGGCACCTGTAGCCCATTTCCTGCACATGCCTGTTCACGGTGGCTCTGGATGTTTCTACTCCAGACTCAGTCCACTGCTTCCGCAGGTCCTCCAAGGTCTGGAATCGGTCCTTCTCCACAATCTTCTTCAGGGTCCGGTCACCTCTTCTCGTTGTGCAGCGTTTTCTGCCACACTTTTTCCTTCCCACAGACTTCCCACTGAGGTGCCTTGATACAGCACTCTGGGAACAGCCTATTCGTTCAGAAATTTCTTTCTGTGTCTTACCCTCTTGCTTGAGGGTGTCAATGATGGCCTTCTGGACAGCAGTCAGGTCGGCAGTCTTACCCATGATTGCGGTTTTGAGTAATGAACCAGGCTGGGAGTTTTTAAAAGCCTCAGGAATCTTTTGCAGGTGTTTAGAGTTAATTAGTTGATTCAGATGATTAGGTTAATAGCCCGTTTAGAGAACCTTTTCATGATATGCTAATTTTTTGAGATAGGAATTTTGGGTTGTCATGAGCTGTATGCCAAAATCATCAATATTAAAACAAGAAAAGGCTTGAACTACTTCAAGTTGTGTTTAATGAATCTAAAATATATGAAAGTCTAATGTTTATCAGTACATTACAGAAAATAATGAACTTTATCACAATATGCTAATTTTTTGAGAAGGACCTGTATATGGTTACCCAGCATGCATTGAGGCACTTTCCTCTGCCAATGGTCAGGGCTGTAACTATGCCTGTGCTCTCACTTGTCAGGTTCCCTCCCAGTAGCCAATATGCCCCGTCCTATTGGACCAGTGTGAAACATTCAGAAAACATGAGGAGCATCTGAGCACCATGAGCTGACCCTTATCAATGGATCCCTGGTAGGAAGAGCGCATCTAAATTTACCTGGCAGCCTTCCTGGTATACAGAAAGACCCAAAAAACAATACTCTCTTCTAGCACCTACCTAGGAGGGGTGCTATATTCATATTCCTGATATGTGGCTGCTGTACCATGTACTTGTATGAAAATGTATCTTATTGTATTGCTTCCTTTGTATAAAATCCATGGTGTTCCTGACAGTCCCTCTGCTTTCCTAAAAATAACTGACCACACTAGGCATGAGAGCACAGCATTGTCAGTTCTCTAGCTGTGCTGGGAACTCAGCCTGCTCTCCTCCAATGTTCAGGCTTGTGCTGACATGCCCCCCCCACCCTGCACAGCCATTAACTTGGAAAATTTGTGTAGTGTTGTTTTGTCTTCCCCTAGCTCCTTATGCAGCTGAGAATAGAGGGTATGTGATCACTTATATCAAAGGGGAAAAAATAGGATTTTTATAACAGCTTACCTGTAAAATCCTTTTCTTGGAGTACATCACGGGACACAGAGCGACATAGTCATTACTAATGGGTTATATAGATACCGTCAGGTGCTGGCACTGGCAACTTCCAAAACCGGAAGTACCCTCCCCTATATAAGCCCCTCCCATCCGGGAGCACCTCAGTTTTGTAGCAAAGCAATAAGTGTCCCCAAAGAGGGGCGGGAGCTCTGTGTCCCGTGATGTACTCCAAGAAAAGGATTTTACAGGTAAGCTGTTATAAAAATCCTATTTTCTTTCTCGTACATCACGGGACACAGAGCGACATAGTCATTACTAATGGGATGTCCTAAAGCAATGCCAAATGAGGGGGGGGATACACCATATATAAGCTGAGCGCTATCAGACATGAGGATCTTTTGCGGCCTGCAACACACTGCGCCCAAAGGCGACATCCTCCTGACTTCTAACGTCCACCTGGTAGAACCTAGTAAACGTGTGAACTGAAGACCATGTTGCGGCCTTACAGATTTGAGCCAGGGAGGCCTGGTGATGCACTGCCCATGAAGTTCCAACTGCTCTCGTGGAGTGCGCTCTAACTTTGAACGGAGGCGGTCTCCTTCTCAAGCCATAGGCTTGTATTATGACCTGTCGAATCCACCTGGCTAAAGTAGATTTTGACGCTGCCTGACCCTTTCTGGGGCCTTCCGGCAGAATAAACAAAGTATCCGTTCTGCGAATCTGAGCAGTGGCTTTTAGATAAGCTTTAACTGCTCTTACTACATCCAAAGAATGCAATAACTTTTCCTCTACCGAAGTAGGTTTGGGGAAAAAAGAAGGAAGAACCACATCTTGGTTCAAATGAAACCTCGATACCACCTTAGGAAGAAAGGCTGGCTGAGGACGTAATACTACTCTGTCCTTATGGATAACCAGATACGGCTCCTTACAGGACATAGCGGCTAATTCCGACACTCTTTTAGCCGAACAAATGGCTACTAGAAAAATCAATTTCCTGGTGAGAAGAACCAAAGAAATATGCTGTAATGGTTCAAATGGTTGTTTCTGTAAAACCGACAGAACCAAGTTTAGATCCCATGGACATATGGGAATATTAACCGGAGGACTAATACGCATCACTCCTTGTATAAAGGCTTTGACTAGTGAATGCGAAGCCAAGGGCCTTTGAAAAAATATTGACAAGGCCGAAATCTGACCCTTGATAGTACTCAAGGCAAGCTTCCTATCTACAGCCCATTGTAGGAAGTCCATAATCCTACCTATTACGTATTTACGTGGATGCCATTTCTTGGCCTCACACCAGGCGATGTACGCCTTCCAGATTCTATAATAGATCTGCCTGGATACCGGCTTCCTGGCATTGATCATGGTAGATACCACAGCATTAGAGAGCCCTCTCTTTTTTAGAATGTGGGCTTCAATAGCCAGGCCGTCAAACCTAGGGCTGGTAAGGAAGGGTGGTATATCGGTCCTTGCGAAAGCAGGTCCGGACGATGTGGGAGGGTCCAAGGACTCCCCACAGACATTTTTACAATCTCCGCGTACCATGCTCTTCGGGGCCACGCTGGAGCCACCAGAATCACTGGTTTCTTTTCTACCCTGATTCTGCGGAGTAATCGAGGTAACAATTGTGGCGGTGGGAATGCATATATCAGCTTGAACTGATCCCAAGGGAACACTAGGGCATCCGAGCCGCAAGCTAGGGGATCCCTTGTCCAAGAGACAAACCTGTCCACTTTTGTGTTGAATCTGGATGCTAGCAGATCTACATCCGGTGTTCCCCACCGCTGACACATTGTCCGGAAAACCTCGGGATGAAGGGACCATTCCCCTGGGCATAATTGTTGGCGACTTAGAAAGTCTGCCTTCCAATTCTCCACTCCTGGAATGAATACCGCAGATATGGCTGGGACATATCTTTCTGCCCATCTCAGGATGTAATTTACTTCCCTTTGGGCTGCACGACTCCTGGTGCCCCCCTGACGATTGATATATGCCACTGCTGTGGCATTGTCTGATTGAATTCTGACAGGGGACCCTTGGAGTTTGGATGTCCATGCTACTAGGGCATACCGAGCTGCTCGTATCTCTAAGAGATTGATGGGCAGGGCCTTTTCCGCATCCGACCATCTGCCCTGGAGAGACCATTGCTCCAGTACTGCTCCCCAGCCTATAAGGCTGGCATCTGTAGTGACCACCTTCCAGGAAATCGGACTGAAGGATTTCCCTCTTTCCAGATTCTGGGGAACCAACCACCAGCGGAGGCTCTTGCGAACGGAAGGGGACAAGGACATTGGTAAGTCCAGAGCCTGAACTTTTTTGTTCCAGGCTGACAGTATGGCCCTTTGCAACTTCCTTGAATGGAATTGACCGTAGGGTACTGCTTCGAATGATGCCACCATTTTTCCCAGCAGCCTCATGCACAGGCGTATGGATGGCTGTCTTTTTGAACCCACTAATTGGATCAAATCTCTCAAAGACGACCCCTTTTCTTGAGGCAAGAAAATTTTTCTCTGGTCTGAATCCAGCCTTAGCCCCAAGTATTCCAGACTTTTGACTGGTTTTAGGGCTGACTTGTCTCGGTTGATAATCCAACCATGATATTCCAGATACTTGATTGTCTCGTGAACAACCACTTCTAGTTTTTCCACTGAGTGGTCTATCAGCAACAAGTCGTCTAGATATGCCATTATCGTTACACCTCGTGTTCTTAGATTGGCCAATAATGGGGCCAGAATTTTTGTGAACACTCTTGGTGCTGTGGCCAGACCGAAGGGTAAGGCTCTGAACTGAAAATGGCGCCCTTCTACCGCAAAGCGTAGAAATTTTTGGTGGGCTGGAAAGATGGGAATGTGCAAATAAGCATCTTTGATGTCGATCGAGGCTAACCATTCCTCCCCTTGTAGGGCAGTGGCTACCGATCGGATCGACTCCATCCGGAAAGTCCTGATATGTAGGAATTTGTTTAGCCCTTTTAGATTTAATATGGGCCTCACGTCCCCGTTTGGCTTCGGGACTGTAAAGAGGTTTGAGTAAAACCCGAACCCCCATTCTTCCAGGGGAACCTCTATAATTACTGCTTGGATCGTGTCCCGCCAGGTCTCTGTGAACAACTGAAGTCTTCCCCCCACCCGATTGGGTGGGGGCAACCCTTCATGCATTTGACTTTGGGGGAGGTTTTGTACCTCTCCTGCTCCAGGGCTTCTTGTTACCCTGCAATTGTCCCTGATTTTTACCTCCGGGATTTGACCGAGGAGGCCGTCGGAACTGTTTCACAGCCGATGTCCTAGGGACTGGAGAAGCAGGCCTCTTAAAAGAGGGACCTCTAACTCTATTTTTAACCGGCAAAAGTGTACTTTTACCGCTGGAAATTCTCTGGATATATTTGTCCAGGTCTTCCCCGAATAAGCGTTCACCATGAAATGGGAAGCTGACCAGCAATTTTTTACAGGGAGCTTCAGCAGACCAGTTTTTGAGCCATAAAAGCCTACGCATATGTACTATAGACAGCGTAAGGCGGGAGGCCTGATGGATTGAATCCTTTATGGCGTCCACCGCAAAGCATAAGGCTCTAGGTAGATCAGCTAGGGCAAGAGCCTGCTGATCTGGCAAGTCCCTTAAGACCTGTTTCAACTGATCCTTCACTGCTTGGCAGACCCCAATAGCTGCCACTGCTGGTTGTGTCACCAATCCTGCTGTAGAAAAAGCAGATTTTAATAAGGACTCCAATTTTTTATCTATTGGGTCCTTGAACATTTGGACATTATCCACCGGACATGTCAGTGATTTATTCACACAAGAGATGGCTGCGTCCACTGTAGGGACCCTCCATTTTCTGATGAACTTATCCTCCATGGGATAGACCACCGGAAATCTCTTGGGAGGAGTAAATATTTTATCAGGATGCTCCCAATCCTGGTAAATGAGCCCTTCCAGTAAAGGATGGATCGGAAAGGAACAAACAGTCTGGGGAGCTTTTAGCGACCCCAACGAGGAGACAGAAGTGGATGATGGCTCCGTAAGTGGCATTTTAAATGCTGATCGGACCATATTAGTCAGGGACTGAACCCATAACCTTTCAGCATGTGATGCTGAGAACGGCTCTTCCACTGTTGATTCCTCTACAACCGAATCGACCTCATCCTGATCCCCTTCAGGTAGGTCGATCCCTGTATGGGACTGTTGCTCTGTTAACAGGCACTCTGAGGGAGGAGACGGAGATCGGGCGCTTTTCTCCTGTGACAGGGAAGCCGCGATCAATGCTGACAATCTCTCTTCCAGCCCTCCCAGAGCTGAGGAAAAAACCTCCTCTGTTACATACACAGGAGCAGGTGAACTGAGGACAGCCACAGTACCAGGTACTCCTGAGGGTGCTCTACGGTCACTAACCTCTGATTTTTCAGGGGAGACTGGTGCAGCCAAAGCATGCCCAAGATCCTCAGAGCCCGATGGAGACCCCCTATTCCTCCTGGAATTTCTAGTCCCGGAGTTTTTAGACGGCATATTCCTAAGCCACAAAGCTGAGGTATTCCAGCCGCAATACACCAGTTACTGACAATAGTCTAGCATAAATGCTGCTATAAGAAACAGTTGGTGTCTACTAATGTGCCTTTCTAGGGGATGCCTGTATCAACCGCTTGCTGTATGCCTTCTTTAAATGTTGCCAGCTCTGTCTCTGTACTTCATAGCCAGCTCATCATACAAAATTGTGGTTTTTAACATGCTGGGACGCCCGCACATGCGCAGAAGCGCTGCGGCGCGCACAGAGCGTCATCCCCCAGGCTCCGCCCCCTTTCCCGGCTCACCTCTATATATAGAGGCGCGTGCACGCGCGCGGCCACGTGCGCCTTCGGCGCTAATTTCGAAAATGGAAACCAGGGACAAGAGCCAGGGCCCCTTTGCCGCAGGCCGGGGGATGGACGAGCATTGCAACATGGCAGAGGAAGCAGTTTCCCATAAGAGAACTCACCATCTGCCTGGACTCGCTCTGATGAGAAGAAACTAGTCCACATGACAAGAAACGTTCCACAGCGGCCTCTAGTGGACAAACACAGGTACCGCAGTCTAATATATTAAATATATAAAAAATTTTTTTTTTTTTTCCTTGACCACCATTAAAAATTATTACATTTTTTTTTTAGTAGTTACAGGCATGCACAGAATTTTGCGGGAATACCATTAGGTAACAGACAGAAAGACAAATTAGGCTTGGGGGTCCCCCAATAGAACCAAGTTCCTGGGGGCCCCCACTTACCTGTTCCCCGCCGCAGGACTTTGTTTGGTCCACAAAAGCCCAAACTTCACCTATCACGGCAGGCATTGTAATCAAACCTTCAGGGACCGGGTTCCCAAGGATTCCACTCCCCTGGACCTGTATAGCACCCTGCACAGAAAACATCTTGGTCGTGGGTATGACCAGAGCTCTGGATCCCAGGGTCCAGCTCTCCTAAGAGAAGCATTACAGGCAAAACCTTGCTCTTCTTTGCAAGGCCCGGGTACCGACCGTTTAGCTATGAAGCTTTTTTGGTCGGATCCGGAATAGCTTACTGAGGCCCAAAAGAACCTGTACGCAAGCTCAGTGAAAAACACATGTTTCTTCTTGGCCAACACCTTAGACACTGGCAAAAAACTGAGGTGCTCCCGGATGGGAGGGGCTTATATAGGGGAGGGTACTTCCGGTTTTGGAAGTTGCCAGTGCCAGCACCTGACGGTATCTATATAACCCATTAGTAATGACTATGTCGCTCTGTGTTCCGTGATGTACGAGAAAGAAACTGTATTTATATAGGTAGCCATCTTTATTTTGCTGGGAGAGCGTACATGGACTTCCTCCCATGATCGCGCGGCCCCTGCGGTGCGCTCTGTGATCGGTGTGCTTCAGAGTTTGGGGTAAAGGGCCAACCACAGCTGATCACGGATGTCAACACAAGCTGGTTATCGGCTTTTCTTTCCTCACACTGACAGCTAACGCTATTGCCATTTTTATAAGGTCCAGTGTGCATGAGACCTTAAAGTGGTTGTAAACCTTAGATTTGAAGTATGAACAAAACATATCCCTCTATAGCGTTTACTTTTCTCAATTCAGAGGACTAATGCCGCGTACACACAGCCGTTTTTCTCGTCGAGAAAAACAAAATTTTTTCCTTTCGACGAGAAAAATGATCGTCTGTGGGCTTTTTGCAGACGAGAAAAACGGCAATAAAAACGACGAGAAAAATTAGAACATGTTCTAATTTTTCTCGTCGTTTTTTTCGACATGTTTCCCGCGGCAGTGTTTCCCATAGGGAAACACTGCCGCGGAGCCCACAGACGGTCGTTTTTCTCGACAAGAGAAAAAACGACGTGAAAAACGACCGTGCGTGGGGAACAAGCCGTTCCCTCGTTTTTAATGACATTATTCACGGCGTTTTTTTAACCGCTGTGAATAATGATCGTGTGTACGCGGCATTAATGTCATTTCTGTCTGCTGCCTCTTTCCTCTGTTATCAGTATGGGTCACTTCTGACAAGTTTTCCTGACACCAAGAGAAAAAAGGTGACAGGGGAGGGAGCTCCAGCAGATTGACAGTTTCAGCTCTTATCCTGTGAGCTGTGTGAAGGGGGTGTGTGTGTGTCTCCCCTTCAATCAGCTCTTGGACCTCTCCTCACTGAGCTCACAAAACCTTGTGGTTGGACTGCAGTTTTACTGCCCCCCAGCAGTGGCAGCATCCAGGGGTGTACAGAGGCCCCTGCCCGTAATAAGGCTGCTCTGCAACTGCTACACAACCGCGTGCAATGCACACGATTGTGTTGCGCTACTGCAGCCTTCAAATGGTTAAAGCAGGTGGTGCAACACCTCCTCACCGCCTGTCAAAATTCTTTCTGAAGAATGATCACAACATGGATCTCTCTTAAGAGAACAACGTTTGTGTGAACGAGCCCTAAAATAAATAACACTTTTATTTTATTTTTTTACATTCCCTTTATGTTTTTTGTATTTAAACTCTCATAGGAGGATAAAGAAGAAGAAGATTTATGTGATCAGTACCACCAAGAGGCCGGTGCCGCTGGAACATTATCTGTACACGGGGAACAGTCAGAAGACGCAGAATGAGTTCTTCCTGCTGCAGGACGCTTCTGGAAGCTTCCAGACCAAAGGGTGAGTAGAGCCTTAACCACTTAAAGGGGTGTTCCAGGCAACCCCGGGCAAAAAAAACAAAAATTAAAAGCCAGCAGCTACACATACTGCAGCTGCTGGCTTTTAATAAATGGAGACTTACCTGTCCTGGTGTCCCTCGATGTCGGCACCGCAGCTGATGTTTCACATCAGCTGTCGGGAGCTGCCGTCGCCATTGCGGGTAAGGGAACCCGGCAGTGAAGCCTTTCGGCTTCACGCCGGGAACCCTACTGCGCATGCGCGAGGCCCCACTCCTCTCTCCTATTAGCCCCGGCGGCCAGGGGAGGAGGAGGGAGCCCCGTGGTGACGTCACGGCCGCGGCCGGACTCCAGGAAATGGGAAAGGATACCTGTCTTTGTCCCCCCTCCCCCCTGAAAAGGTGCCAATTGTGGCACCGAACGGGGGGAGGAATCCGATGAGTGGAAGTTCCACTTTAGGGTGGAACTCCGCTTTAAGGACCAGCCGCCGCAGTTGTACTGTGGCAGGTTGTCTCCCATGGGCGAATTGCCGTCGTGGTACGTCGGCTGCTTTAAGACCACTAGTGATCGCGCGCACGCACGTCCGCGGCGCCAGAGCCGACGCATGTAGCCGGCGGGCGCAATGCCCACCGGCCACCCACTATCGCTACTGACAGACAGAATGGAAATCTGTCAATGAAAATAGACAGATCTCCGTTCTAACGGGAGGAAAGACATGCTGTTCCTGCTAATTAGGAACAGCGATCGGTCTCCTCCTCCAGGCAGTCTCATCCTCCCACAGTTAGAAACACTCCCTAGGTAACACATTTAACCCCTTGATCGCCCCCCTAGTGTTAACCCCTTCCCTGCCAGTGACATTTACACAGTAATCGTGGTTATTTGTAGCTCTGATTGCTGTATAAACGTCACTGGTCCCAAAAAAGTGTCCGATTTGTCCGCTGCAATGTCGCAATCCCGATAAAAATCGCAGATCGCCGCCATTACTAGTAAAAAAAAAAATATTATAATAAAAATGCCATAAATGTATCCCCTATTTTTTGCGCGATCCAATCAATATATACTTATTGCGATTTTTTTATTTTTTTTACCAAAGATTTTGGTCTGAACTGATGAAAAAAATAGTTAAAAAAGAAATAAAAAAATTGGTTATGTATTATAGCAAAAAGTAAAAAAAAATATTATTTATTTTATTTTATTTTTTTTTTCAAAATTGTTTCTTTTTTTTGTTTATATCTCAAACAATAAAAACTGCAGAGGTGATTAAATACCACCAAAAGAAAGCTCTATTTGTGGGAAAAAAAATAAATAAAATCAATTTTATTTGGGTACAATTTTTGCATGACCACGCAATTGTCAGTTACAGCGACGCAGTGCCGTATCGCAAAAAATGGCTCAGTCATTAAGGGGGCAAATCCTTCCGGTCCTTAAGTGGTTAATAGAATCCCTAAATTAAAGTGACACTAAACTATAAAAATTCTACTCAAGTATGTATTCTTTATTTAGGAAAAGTCCCCTCCTGTTGCTCTCAGCCTCCTCAACATCTTCTAATTTATTTTTTGCTGTCGTGATGTGACTTCCTGTTAGAAGGTGGCTACTTTATTCTCCATGGTACCCCTGTATGTAGAAATGTAGCCACCCCCTCTTGCTCACTCTTGAGATGGACTATGTGATTTGTAGTGTGCATAGAGCATTGTACATGACTGCTACTAACATGCACTGCTCATTCCAAACAAATGAAAGTAAGGGGAAAAATGAAAGGTTAGGAAAATTCACAGAGGATGTTACATGGAGGCAGACAAACACAGGAAGAAACAATTGAATGAAAAATTGATTACAGGCCCATTAAAGTGTTTGTTACCCCAACATTTCATATTTCTGACATGTGCCTGCTGTACCATGTACTTGTATATGGAAGTATCCTGTTCTCTTTGTATTGCTTCCTTTGTGTGAAATCCCTGGTGTTCCTGCCAGTCCCTCTGCTTTCTCAATAAAAACTGACCACACTAAGCAGGAGAGCACACCTTGATCACTTCTCTAGCTATGCTGGTAATGCAGTGTACTTTCCTCCTATGATCAGACTTGTCCTGATTTGCCCCCTCTGCATAGCGTCAGTTAGAAGCTCCGTGTGCTGTTGCTTCTCCTCCCCCCAGCTGTTATGTAGCTGAGAACAGAGGGAAAGTGATCACTTATAAAAATAAAAAAAACGGGGAAAAAAGTATTTATAATGTTTTTAGATCTATACACAAATGTTTTGACTTTCATTTCTATTTTAAACGGAATGGGTTGTTTTACAAGGTGATCATTTACAATTACTTTGCCCCGGGCACTCGAGCCAAATGTCGGGAGACAAAAAAAAACATCCTACATTTGGCCGGTGTGAATACCACCCTGTCTGACAGAAGCTGGCTGCGCATGCCGGAAAATCAGCTGCTGACTGACTCCTGATCAGCGCTCTCTCCAATGGCAGAGAGAGCTGATCGAAGTGTTCTGGTTGGGGGGCCGTCCCCCTGTCAGAACACAACAGTTCAGCAGGGGAGATTGGTGTACTAACATTGCATAGTTAGTACAGCGGATCTGACTGGAGCTTACAGTTTTTTGTTTTTTTCGTTCAACCCGCTGGGTTGAATGAGAAAAAAACTTGGTGTGCACCCTGGCTTAAGGTAGTGGTGCACTGCAATGAAAATTTTTGGTGCCAAAACTGAAAATTCAGAATGCACTTGGCCGAAACTGAGACTGAAAATGAAATTTAAAAAAAAAAAAATTTTTTATGAGTAATTGTATTATATTCGACTTTTTAATTAATATCATGAATTTAAATAAATATGAATTTATTGTCGGACATTATCAGCACATTTAGCGCAAGAAAAGCTAGAGAAAGACGCATTCCTTAAAATTCTATGTATGTCTTTACATTGGTCTGTTGCACTTCCGTTGTGGTGTTAAAAAATCTTGCAAGCTGCATTTTGGTCAGTTCAAAAAACACACACCGAAAGTGCACCCCCGCATTGAAAACGCAGTAAGAACGCATCAATAACGCACCCGTGTTACGTTTTTGATGCTGTTTTTGAGTTGCATGACCTATGGAAAACGCACCTTAAGCACAGTAAAATTGCATGCGTTTTCGGCGCCATTATCGGCACATTTTTCTCTATTTGCAAAACGCTGATAACCCTATTTTCGCCCGAAACGTTTCGGCAGCCGAAATTTCAGTGCATCCCTAGAATAAGGATTTCTTTCTCGTACATCACGGGACACAGAGCGGCATAGTCATTACTATGTGGGTTATATAGATACCTTCAGGTGCTGGCACTGGCAACTTCCAAAACCGGAAGTACCCTCCCCTATATAAGCCCCTCCCATCCGGGAGCACCTCAGTTTTTTGCCAGTGTCTAAGGTGTTGGCCAGGAAGTAACATGTGTTTTTCACTGAGCTTGCGTTCAGGTTCTTTTGGGCCTCAGTAAGCTATTCCGGATCCGACCAAAAAAGCTTCATAGCTAAACGGTCGGTACCCGGGCCTTGCAGAGAAGAGCAAGGTTTTGCCTGTAATGCCTCTCTTAGGAGGGCTGGACCCTGGGATCCAGAGCTCTGGTCATACCCACGACCAAGATGTTTTCTGTGCAGGGTGCTATACAGGTCCAGGGGAGTGGAATCCTTGGGAACCCGGTCCCTGAAGGTTTAATTACAATGCCTGCCGTGAGAGGTGAAATTTGGGCTTCTGTGGACCAAACAGAGTCCTGCGGCGAGGAAAAGGTAAGTGGGGGCCTCTCAGGAACTTGGTTCTATTGAGGGGACCCCCAAGCCTAATATGTCTTTCTGCCTGTTACCTAACGGTATTCCCGCTAAATGTCTGTGCATGCCTGTAACTGCTAAAAAATGTAATAATTTTAAAAGTGGTCAAGAAAAAAAAAAAATGGTTAAACCGCGGTACCTGTGTTAAACCACTAGAGGCCGCTGTGGAACGTTGTTTTCTTGTCATATGGATTTTTTCTTCCAAGTCAAATACCAGGCAGATGGTGAGTTCTCTGAATGGGAAACTGTCTCTGCTGCCATGTTGCAATGCTCATCCATCCATCCTCCGGCCCTGTGGCAAACAGGGCCCTGGCTTCTGTCCTAGTTCCTTTCAAAAAGAGCTGGGTGGATGACGCTCTGTGCGCGCCGCGGCGCTTCTGCGCATGTGCGGGCGTCCCAGCGTGATACAAAAAGCACATTAGCTGTTGTCAGCTGGTTATGGACAAAAACAGAGCTGGCAACATTAAAAGAAAGGCATACAGTAGGCGGTTGATGCAGGCATCCCCATAGAAAGGCACATTAGTAGACACCAACTGTTTATATAGCAGCAATTGTGCTAGACTATTGTCAGTAAGTGGTGTATTGCGGCTGGAATACCTCAGCTTTGGGCTTAGGAATATGCCGTCTAAAGGCTCCGGAACTAAGAATTCCAGGAAGCTAAGGGGGTCTCCATCGGGCTCTGAGGATCTTGGGCATGCTTCAGCTGCACCAACCTCCCCTGAAAAATCAGAGGTTAGTGACCGTAGAGCACCCTCAGGAGTACCTGGTACTGTGGCTGTCCTCAGTTCACCTGCTCCTGTGTATGTAACAGAGGAGGTTTTTTCCTCAACTCTGGGAGGACTGGAAGAGAGATTGACAACATTGATCGCTGCTTCCCTGTCAGAGGGAAAGCGCGCCCGATCTCTGTCTCCTCCCTCAGAGTGCCTGTTAGCGGAGCAACAGTCCCATACAGGGATCGACCTACCTGAAGGGGATCAGGATGAGGTTGATTCTGTTGTAGAGGAATCAACAGTGGAAGAACCATTTTCAGCGTCACAAGCTGAAAGATTATGGGTTCAGTCTCTGACTGATATGGTCCGATCAGCATTTCAAATGCCCCTTGCGGAACCATCAGCCACTTCTGTCTCCTCGTTGGGGTCGCTAAAAGCTCCCCAGACTGTTTGTTCCTTTCCAATCCATCCTTTACTGGAAGGACTCATTTACCAGGATTGGGAACATCCTGATAAAATATTTACTCCCCCCCCCAAGAGATTTCCGGTGGTCTATCCCATGGAGGATAAGTTCATCAAAAAATGGAGGGTCCCTACAGTGGACGCAGCCATCTCTTGTGTGAATAAATCACTGACATGTCCAGTAGATAATGTCCAAATGTTCAAGGACCCAATAGATAAAAAATTGGAGTCCTTATTAAAATCTGCTTTCTCTACAGCAGGCTTGGTGACACAACCAGCAGTGGCAGCTATTGGGGTCTGCCAAGCAGTGAAGGATCAGTTGAAACAGGTCTTAAGGGACTTGCTAGATCAGTAGGCTCTTGCCCTAGCTGATCTAACTAGAGCCTTATGCTTTGCGGTTGACGCCATCAAGGATTCAATCCATCAGGCCTCCCGCCTTACGCTGTCTGTAGTACATATGCGTAGGCTTCTATGGCTCAAGAACTGGTCTGCTGAAGCTACCTGTAAAAAATTGCTGGTTAGCTTCCCATTTCATGGTGAACGCTTATTCGGGGAAGACCTGGACAAATATATCCAGAAAATTTCCAGCGGTAAAAGTACACTCTTGCCGGTTAAAAACAGAGTTAGAGGTCCCTCTTTTAAGAGGCCTGCCTCTCCAGTCCCTGGGACATAGACTCCAGTTGTTCGCAGAGACCTGGCGGGACACGATCAGAGACAGATGGGTGCTCTCCGCAGTAAGTCTGGGATACAAATTGGAGTTAAAAGACTCTCCTCCTTCCCATTTTATAAGGTCAAACGTGCCAAGGGATCCCCGGAAGAGAGGATCCCTCCTGTGGGCACTAGAACAACTATTGCTCCAAGGAGTAATTATGGAGGTTCCCCTGGAGGAATGGGGGTTCGGGTTTTACTCAAACCTCTTTACAGTCCCGAAGCCAAACGGGGACGTGAGGCCCATATTAAATCTAAAAGGGCTAAACAAATTCCTACATATCATGACTTTCCGGATGGAGTCGATCCGATCGGTGGCCGCTGCCCTACAAGGGGAGGAATGGTTAGCCTCGATCGACATCAAAGATGCTTATTTGCATATTCCCATCTTTCCAGTCCACCAAAAATCTCTACGCTTTGCAGTAGAAGGGCGCCATTTTCAGTTCAGAGCCTTACCCTTCGGTCTGGCCACAGCACCACGGGTGTTTACAAAAATCCTGGCCCCATTATTGGCCAATCTAAGAACACAAGGTGTAACGATAATGGCATATCTAGACGACTTGTTGCTGATAGACCACTCGGTGAAAAAACTAGAAGTGGTCGTTCACAAGACAATCAAGTATCTGGAATCTCACGGTTGGATTATCAACCGAGACAAGTCAGCCCTAAAACCAGTCAAAAGTCTGGAATACTTGGGGCTAAGGCTGGATTCAGGCCAGAGAAAAATATTCTTGCCTCAAGAAAAGGTGTTGTCTTGGAGAGATTTGATCCACCTAGTGGGTACAAAAAGACAGCCGTCCATACGCCTGTGCATGAGGCTGCTGGGAAAAATGGTGGCATCATTCGAAGCAGTACCCTACGGTCAATTCCATTCAAGGAATTTGCAAAGGGCCATACTGTCAGCCTGGAACAAAAAAGTTCAGGCCCTAGACTTACCAATGTCCTTGTCCCCTTCCGTTCGCAAGAGCCTCCGTTGGTGGCTGGTTCTCCAGAATCTGGAAAAAGGGAAATCCTTCAGTCCGATTTCCTGGAAGGTGGTCACTACAGATGCCAGCCTTATAGGCTGGGGAGCAGTACTGGAGCAATGGTCTCTCCAGGGCAGATGGTCGGATGCAGAAAAGGCCCTGCCCATCAATCTCTTAGCGATACGAGCAGTCCGGTATGCCCTAGTAGCATGGACATCCAAACTCCAAGGGTCCCCTGTCAGAATTCTATCAGACAATGCCACAGCAGTGGCATATATCAATCATCAGGGTGGCACCAGGAGTCGTGCAGCCCAGAGGGAAGTAAATTACATCCTGAAATGGGCAGAAAGATATGTCCCAGCCATATCCGCGGTATTCATTCCAGGAGTGGAGAATTGGAAGGCGGACTTTCTAAGTCGCCAGCAATTATGCCCAGGGGAATGGTCCCTTCACCCCGAGGTTTCCGGACAATATGTCAACGGTGGGGAACACCGGATGTAGATCTGCTAGCATCCAGATTCAACGCAAAGGTGAACAGATTTGTCTCTCGGACAAGGGATCCCCTAGCTTGCGGCTCGGATGCCCTAGTGTTCCCTTGGGATCAGTTCAAGCTGATATATGCATTCCCACCGCCACAATTGTTACCTCGATTACTCCGCAGAATCAGGGTAGAAAAGAAACCAGTGATTCTGGTGGCTCCAGCGTGGCCCCGAAGAGCAGGGTACGCGGAGATTGTAAAATTGTCTGTGGGGAGTCCTTAGACCCTCCCACATCGTTCGGACCTGCTTTCGCAAGGACCGATATACCATCCTTCCTTACCAGCCCTAGGTTTGACGGCCTGGCTATTGAAGCCCACATTCTAAAAAAGAGAGGGCTCTCTAATCCTGTGGTATCTACCATGATCAATGCCAGGAAGCCGGTATCCAGGCAGATCTACTATAGAATCTGGAAGGCGTACATCGCGTGGTGTGAGGCCAAGAAATGGCATCCACGTAAGTACGTAATAGGTAGGTTTCTGGACTTCCTACAGTGGGCTGTAGATAGGAAGCTTGCCTTGAGTACTATCAAGGGTCAGATTTCGGCCTTGTCAATATTTTTTTCAAAGGCCCTTGGCTTCGCATTCACTAGTCAAAGCTTTTATACAAGGAGTGATGCGTATTAGTCCTCCGGTTAATATTCCCATATGTCCATGGGATCTAAACCTGGTTCTGTCGGTTCTACAGAAACAACCATTTGAACCATTACAGCATATTTCCTTGGTTCTTCTCACCTGGAAATTGATTTTTCTAGTAGCCATTTGTTCGGCTAAAAGAGTGTCGGAATTGGCCGCTATGTCCTGTAAAGAGCCATATCTGGTTATCCATAAGGACAGAGTAGTGTTACGTCCTCATCCAGCCTTTCTTCCTAAGGTGGTATCGAGGTTTCATTTGAACCAAGATGTGGTTCTTCCTTCTTTTTTCCCCAAACCAATCTCGGTAGAGGAAAAGTTATTACATTCTTTGGATGTAGTAAGAGCAGTTAAAGCTTATCTAAAAGCCACTGCTCAGATTCGCAGAACGGATACTTTGTTTATTCTGCCGGAAAGCCCCAGAAAGGGTCAGGCAGCGTCAAAAGCTACTTTGTCAAGTGGATTCGACAGGTCATTATGCAAGCCTATGGCTTAAGAAGGAGACCGCCTCCGTTCAAAGTTAGGGCGCACTCCACGAGAGCAGTTGGAACTTCATGGGCAGTGCATCACCAGGCCTCCCTGGCTCAAATCTGTAAGGCCGCAACATGGTCTTCAGTACACACGTTTACTAGGTTCTACCAGGTGGACGTTAGAAGTCAGGAGAATGTCGCCTTTGGGCGCAGTGTGTTGCAGGCCGCAAAAGATCCTCATGTCTGATAGCGCTCAGCTTATGTATGGTGTATCCCCCCCCCCCTCATTGGGCATTGCTTTGGGACGTCCCACATAGTAATGACTATGCCGCTCTGTGTCCCGTGATGTACGAGAAAGGAAAATAGGATTTTTATAACAGCTTACCTGTAAAATCCTTTTCTTGGAGTACATCACGGGACACAGAGCTCCCACCCCTCTTTTGGGGACACTTATTGCTTTGCTACAAAACTGAGGTGCTCCCGGATGGGAGGGGCTTATATAGGGGAGGGTACTTCCGGTTTTGGAAGTTGCCAGTGCCAGCACCTGAAGGTATCTATATAACCCACATAGTAATGACTATGCCGCTCTGTGTCCCGTGATGTACTCCAAGAAAAGGATTTTACAGGTAAGCTGTGTGACAGCAGGAAGGTAAAGTCACCTGGTTGCATCCAGGGGGGTAGATATATTTCTCCCAGATTCAGGCTTTATGCCGACTTATACAACTAGGGAGTTGATGAAGCCCAGCTGAGGCTAGTGGGCTCATGAATGACTCATACCTCTAGGGAGAGTGCTGGGCGTCGTGAGGCAGGGAGTTGATGAGACCAGCTGAAGCCTGTCAGTTCGTTTAAGGCCTCTATAAAAACTCCCAGATTCATTAGATGTTAGCTCATGCCTGGAACCAGACCTGTGTGGACTGTCTAGGGAGAGTGAACCCCTGTGCGGTGAGGCAAAGCCTGTGTGGCTATTTGTTTGGACTTTTACTAAACCAGGGACTTAGGGACTAGGACAGCACCAGGCTGATCCCAGTTGTTAGTTTAGGAAACCTGCATGTTTAGTCAGAGGTCAAACTGACCAGGATTTATTTTGTTTGTTTCTTTTTGGCTTTGCTGTGTTTTTGTCACTGTACATAGAGAAATAAACCGCACCTTTTGATTTTGAAAACCACAACCTCCGTCTGCTGGCCCTGTTTTTGTGTGGGGAGCCCAACCAGGGGGTCACACACACCCGCTACCGAGTTAACCCCCCCACAGTTGGTGGAGAACCAGTGGCAGTTTTTTTTAAGCCAGCATGGAGGAGATACTGAAACAGCTGGCTCTAGCAAATGCCAATCAACAGCAGACAAATGCAGGTTTGCAAAGGAGCCTTGCAGCCCAGCAGCAAGCTCATCAACAAGCCCAGCAGCAATCTGAGGCCCGCTTCATAGACCTGTTACAGAAGCAAGAGCAGAGACTACAACAAATGGAAGCAGTAATGCAGCAACGTCCGCAGACCAGTGAGGAAAGCCGTCCCACTAATACCGCGTCCTTTGGGGTGAGTCGTTTATTGACAAAAATGACTGGAGAGGATGATCCAGAGGTATTTTTGACCACATTTGAAAGGACTGCTGAAAGAGAAAAGTGGCCTGAGGAGCAGTGGGCTGGACTGGTGGCTCCTCTGTTAACTGGTGAATCGCAGAAGGCTTACTATGACCTAGAGCCTGACCAAGCAAAAGACTATGTGATGCTAAAAGCTGAAATATTGGCAAGGCTGGGTGTCACCCTGGCTGTCCGGGCTCAGCGTGTGCATAACTGGACTATGCCACCCGTTATCCAGAAGCGATCCCTCTCAGAAATACCTCGGCCAAAACCATAGCCAAAGAGCTATCTCTTGTTTTTAGCCGGGTGGGTATTTGTAAAGAACTGCTTACGGACCAAGGTACACCCTTTATGTCCCGGGTTATGAAAGAGCTGTGTAAATTGTTCAAAGTGACGCAATTGCGTACATCTGTGTATCACCCCCAAACCGATGGGCTGGTTGAAAGATTCAACAAAACCCTAAAACAAATGTTGAAGAAAGTGGTGGATAGAGATGGAAAGGATTGGGACTGTCTACTTCCTTATTTGATGTTTGCTATTAGGGAGGTGCCCCAATCCTCTACGGGATTCTCCCCCTTTGAGTTACTGTATGGGAGACACCCAAGAGGGCTGTTGGATATTGCCAAGGAAACTTGGGAAAGTGAGAGTTCTCCCCACAGGAGTGTGATTGAGCATGTCGCCCTGATGCAAGATCGAATTGCACAGGTAATGCCCATCGTGAAGGAACATTTGGCCCAAGCGCAGTTGGCACAGCAGAGAGTGTACAACCGTGGAGCAAAGACCCGTACCTTTTCCCCGGGGGATAGGATATTGGTACTTGTCCCTACGGTTGAAAGTAAATTCCTTGCCAAATGGCAAGGCCCCTACGAGATAATGGAAAAAGTGAGCGAAGTGAATTACAAGGTCAGACAACCAGGAAGGCGAAAGCCCGAACAGATATATCACGTTAATCTGTTGAAAGCCTGGAGGGATAGAGAGTCCCTAGTCGCAGAAACTTGGTCACCAGCTCAAACTGGTTGCGTGATTCCGGAGGTTGGAATAGCAGCCACCTTGTCACAACCCCAACAACAGGAGGTTAAGGAGTTTGTGCTTCGCAACAAGGAGGTGTTCTCTGAGCTGCCGGGACAAACATCTGGGGTAGAGCATGATATTATTACCCCGCCCGGTGAAAGGGTGAAGTTAAAACCCTATCGGATCCCAGAGGCCCGACGGGAGGCAATACGGGAGGAAGTACAGAAAATGCTGAACTTAGGGGTGATAGAGGAGTCCCAAAGTGATTGGTCTAGTCCCATTGTGTTGGTGCCTAAACCGGATGGGAGCTGGCGATTTTGTAACGATTTTCGTCAGTTGAACAAAGTTACAAAATTTGACACCTACCCCATGCCACGTATAGATGAGTTGATCGACCGGCTGGGAACAGCCCGATACATGACGACTCTTGACCTCACAAAAGGGTATTGGCAAATTCCCCTGGCCAAGTCGGCCAAAGAGAAAACCGCATTTGTAACCCCAGACGGGGCGTTCCAATATAAGAGAATGCCGTTCGGGTTACAGAATGCGCCGGCCACATTCCAGCGGAAAATGGACCAGATGCTGAGGCCCCATCGGAAGTATGCTGCGGCTTACCTGGATGACGTAATTGTCCATAGCACAGATTGGGCCTCACATCTGCCAAAAGTGCAAGCAGTCCTGGACTCTGTTCGGGAAGCGGGGTTTACGGCTAACCCCAAGAAGTGTACCATTGGGCAGGAGGAGGCCAAATATCTTGGGTACACCATTGGCAGGGGAGTAATAAAACCCCAACTCAACAAAGTCGAGGCCATCCAGAGTTGGCCACGTCCCAACAGCAAGAAGCAGGTACGAGCCTTTCTGGGAATCGCGGGTTATTATCGGCGCTTCATTCCCCACTTTGCTTCTAAGGCTGTGCCCCTAACCAACCTGACGAAAGGGAAAGGGTCGGTCATGATTAAATGGACCCCCGAGGCTGAGGCAGCATTCCAATTCTTGAAACAAGCCTTATGTAGCCAGCCAGTGTTGTACTCACCCGACTTCTCTAAAGACTTTGTCGTACAAAGTGATGCGTCAGATGTGGGGTTAGGAGCAGTATTGTCCCAGGTCTGGAACGGGGAAGAGCACCCAGTCATTTACCTCAGCAGGAAGTTGAAGTCCCATGAGGTAAATTACGCCACGGTTGAAAAGGAGTGTTTAGCGGTGAAGTGGGCTCTAGATTCCCTTCGGTACTATCTGCTAGGTAGGCACTTTGACATGGTTACGGATCACGCTCCGTTAAAGTGGATGGCTCAAAACAAGGAGACAAATAGAAGAGTGAATAGGTGGTTCCTGGCCCTACAGGAATTCAACTTCACAGTAAAGCATCGCCCTGGCGTTCAAATGGGGAATGTGGATGCTTTGTCTCGAGTACATGAATGCCTGATTGCTGGTGTTCCAACCCCAAGGTTAAAACAAGAGGGGGGGGTATGTGACAGCAGGAAGGTAAAGTCACCTGGTTGCATCCAGGGGGGTAGATATATTTCTCCCAGATTCAGGCTTTATGCCGACTTATACAACTAGGGAGTTGATGAAGCCCAGCTGAGGCTAGTGGGCTCATGAATGACTCATACCTCTAGGGAGAGTGCTGGGCGTCGTGAGGCAGGGAGTTGATGAGACCAGCTGAAGCCTGTCAGTTCGTTTAAGGCCTCTATAAAAACTCCCAGATTCATTAGATGTTAGCTCATGCCTGGAACCAGACCTGTGTGGACTGTCTAGGGAGAGTGAACCCCTGTGCGGTGAGGCAAAGCCTGTGTGGCTATTTGTTTGGACTTTTACTAAACCAGGGACTTAGGGACTAGGACAGCACCAGGCTGATCCCAGTTGTTAGTTTAGGAAACCTGCATGTTTAGTCAGAGGTCAAACTGACCAGGATTTATTTTGTTTGTTTCTTTTTGGCTTTGCTGTGTTTTTGTCACTGTACATAGAGAAATAAACCGCACCTTTTGATTTTGAAAACCACAACCTCCGTCTGCTGGCCCTGTTTTTGTGTGGGGAGCCCAACCAGGGGGTCACACACACCCGCTACCGAGTTAACCCCCCCACAGCTGTTATAAAAATCCTATTATTGTTTAGTGTCACTCTAAATTGGGAGAGCTGCCCCATTTTACCAATGACTGCACACTTGTTATACGGATTATATTTCTGAAGGGAAAACCCCCATAGAGGTACCGTATATACTCGAGTATAAGCCAAGTTTTTCAGCACATTTTTTTTGCTGAAAATGCCCCCCTCGGCTTATACTCAAATCACCTTTTTGCGCCTGATCTCCCAGATTTTGGGGACCCAGTACCGGCCAGCCGTAGGTCCCCTGGACCCCAAACTTGGCACACATGTAGCCCCACTCTTCCTCTACAATTGTGCAAAGTTTATGTCCGGGGGACCTACGGCCGGGGAGCACCGATTTTTCAAAGCCGGGCACCACTTCCATAGACTCCCATGTTAAACGGTAATTTCTCCGGTGAATTTGGGGACCCGGTACCAGCCGGTCATAGGTCCCTTGGACCCGGAACTTGGCACACATCTAGCCACATTTCTCCTCTACAAGTGTGCAAAGTTTGTTGTCTGGGGGATCTATGGCCAGGGAGCACCGATTTTTCAAATCCGGGCACCCCTTCCATAGACTCCCATGTTAAACGTCAGTCTAGGCATGGGCACAGTGAGGCATGGGCACATTGAGACATGGGCACAGTGAGGCATGGGCACAGTAAGGCAAAGTGAGGCATGCAGATGGACACCCTAGGCTTATACTCGAGTCAATACGTTTTCCCAGTTTTTTGTGGTAAAATTAGGTGCTTCGGTTTATATTCGGGTCGGCTTATACTCGAGTATATACGGTAACTGTTCTCCTATACAGTCTGCTAATACAGTGTTTCCTTTTATCTCTAGCTACTATGCTGCTGTTGATGCCAAAAAGGAGCGATCCTCTAAATATTCGCAAACGTTTGGAGCAAAACACCCGCATGGCGGTGGAGCCGGGCATGTGAGTAACGTGTGGGGGTGCATGCATGCAAAGCTGGGAAAAGCCAGAATGATGGCAGTGTTGGATTAAGAAGGAAGATTGTGCATCTATAGCCCAACTCTGCATGTCCTCCCTCCTAGCCCAGCGTTATTTTTATCCTTTTTCATTTTTCTGGTGTCTTTTAGCCAGTCACATGACACCCGGAGGGTTATTTACCAAAGCTGCTGAGTGCAAAATGTGGTGCCAAATGTCTCTGCATAGAAACCAATCGGCTTCCAGGTTTTATTGCCAAAGTCTAATTGAACAAGCTGAAATTTGAAGCTGATTGGCTACCATGCACAGCTCTACCAGATTCTGAGTGCACCAGCTTTAGTAAATCTCCCCCACTTTTCCCCTATAGACTTCTGGAAATGGGTGGTCCTGAAAAATGCAGAGAGCAGCGCTGCTGTGATGACATCAATACACTGTGAGTGTAGGGCACCATGTTCAGGATTGGGACCATGACACCCTGCCTTCACAGTGGAGTCTTCCAGGTTAAGTGACATTGGGTGCCATTTAAAGTAGGGCTCCGCTGTAAAAAAAATATTAAAAGCCAGCAGCTACAAATACTGCAGCTGCTGACTTTTAATATTAGGACACTTACCTGTCCTGTAGTCCAGCAACGTCGGCAGCAGAAGACGCGCAATCGCTCGTCTCTCGGCTGCCCCCGCCTCCATCATCGATGAGGGAATCAGGAAGTGAAGTGTTGCGGCTTCACTGCCCGGTTCCCTACGGCGCATACGCGAGTCGCGCTGCGCTGTCCTCACTGGTCCCCGCTCTGTTCTGGGAGCCGTGTGTTTCCCAGAACACGACGGGGGGGGGGGGGCAGGAAGTGACGAACTGGTCGCAGTTTCCCGCAGAGTGTATGCCCAGAAGTGGGTGCAAATACCTGTCTTAGACATGTATCTGCACCCCCCTCCCCCTGAAAGGTGCCAATTGTGGCACCGGAGGGGGGGAGGAGGGGGGAGGAATCCGATGAGTGGAAGATCCACTTTAGAGTGGAGCTCCGCTTTAACTGGAAAAACTAAGGACATCTTGTGGCAAAGAAGACAAACTGAAGGGTTAGCTCTGGGTTTAAAGCGGAGTTCCCACTGTTTCATTTTTTTATTTTTTTTCATGAAAATCGTCTTTTTATTAATCATAGTGATATTACTCACGTTTTACGTATTGATCGCCGCTCGAATGCCGATTTCACAAACAAATATAACTTTTATTATGCCTTGCTGGCATTTTCCATATTGCTTGTGGGCATGTGAAACCCACAAGCACTATCTTCCGGGACACGGTGCAGCTGGAGCAACCAGCATGCACTGCCCGTTCTTGCGCATGCGCAGTATCAACGACTTGTACACTTCAGACGTTGCCATCCCAACGGGTGGCGACGTCGGAAGTGCCCGCCCCGTTGTGATGGCAACGAAGCCCTCGGCGCTGCCCACTGACTCCTGGAAAATGATGGCACACATCTCCCAGGAGCACCAGCGAGCACGGGCGCAGAGGGAAATGACGCCAGGCGCCACAGAAAGGAAGTGGCAGAATACACAGGACAACATAGCAACAGTGCTGAAGGGGTGAGTAATAAAACATTTCAAAATGTTTTTGCTGATGCATAATGCTGTTGATTTATGCAAAGTTGTTTTTTGGATGAAACTCTGCTTTTAAGGTGGCCGGGAGACGTATAAATAAAAGAGCTGGGAGTTGGGCTATAAAAGGGATCTATAATGAGAGAAATACTGTTGACCTCATTTAAAAATGTCTGTCTCTGATTTCACTACCACCTTGTACAATGATTGTTTTACCAGTTGTGTGTGATATCTGCTCCCTTTATTTCTTGCTCTGGGACCCAGAAGACAGTGAAGATCACTGTAATAGCAGCAACTACTACACTGATTCTCTGCTTACCATTGTGGATTTGATTTAAATCACCAGTAAAATGGCTCGATTTTTAAATCCTAATTTTTAAAGAGCAACTGTCATCTCTGTCCTGCAGCTGCTCCTCCTCTGACCCGCTGTTGACTCACCGACAGTCCCATTCACTTTAATGGGACGGCTGGTGATGCGGCAGTGACACAACAAGGTGAGGGACGTGGCGGCAGCAGATGTGTGGAAGCCCGCTAACAGGCGCTGTTACGATGGATCTGAAATGACAGGTGCTCTTTAATTATATGGACTTATTCTTGCTGGTAGTTAGAATCTTTAATATTTGCAAACAAAATGAAGGTTTCCTATTTAGAATAATAAGCTGTCAGGTAAAACGGCGATATCAGAACCGATTCAATCGTACAGTTTGCTTTTCTTGTTAAAAAAAAAAATGTAATTTTTCCCGATGGGAAAAATAATCGTGTGTACGCGGCATTACACCTATCAACGTATTGCCAAGAGACTGCTCCGTATACTATATTTTTATGCTAAAAAAAACATTCTACTGTCCTGGAAGGGTGCACAGACCTCTTTGAAAGCCCTTTGGTTGAAACGTATTAATGACTCCATCCCGCTATATAAGCTTACTTTTGAAATCCAGAAACGGACCAAAACCTTTCATAAAATTTGGGGTAGGTTGCTGGCTAGCCCACTTACTCTCTCTTAGCACTAACTGAAGTACACTTGTTTGACCAGTGGTAAACCGTGCCCTAAGGATCTCTAACGTCTAGACTCCCACCTTTGCTGTGCCCGTATTGGTCTACATGCACCTTTTCCCGGTGTGCCTACTGTATATCCTTTGTACTGATATCTCTTTATTTGTCTATGTCTGAACATAGACTGGTCCGAAACGGTAAGCAATATCTGGTACGGTAATTGTGTTTTTTTTTTCTGTTTGTTAGTTTTTTGAAAAACTTCAATAAAAATATCTTTTAAAAAAAAGTATTAAAGATTCTAACTACCAGCAAGAATGAGTCCTTACATTTAAAGAGCATCTGTCATTTCAGATCCATCATGGCAGCGCCTGTTAGCGGGCATCCACTCACCTGCTGCCGCCACGTCTCTCACCTTGTGTCACTGCCGCATCACCAGCCGTCCCATTAAAGTGAATGGGACTGTCGGTGAGTCAACAGCGTGTCAGAGGAGAAGCCGCTGCGGGACAGAGATGACAGTTGTTTTTTAAAAAATTGTGATTTAAATCAATCCTTTATACTAGTGATTTAAATCAAATCCACCCTGTTTATAATCCAGTAATACACTGTCTTACCCTGCTCTGCACATGCTCAATTGCTTTCCCATTTTAAGTATTTTTAGGCATTGCTGAGTTTGTAGAGGCCGGTGTGCAGACAGTCTAAAAGCGGAATTCAACTCTCCTATCCTTTATAGCCAAGGAATCTGCATCTGTTTGATATGCAACTGCCATGGTGCTGCACATGTTATTAGTTATGACACCAGCCATTTGATTTTTTTTTTTCAGTTTGGTTGAGGGCGCACGCAAATGTAACAGTTTGCATTTTCAACATTCCAGGAATGTAACTGTTTTTTGAAACTGGTAAATCGATGGGTTTAGTTCTGCTCAGGGGGCTCTGGGCTTCAGCAAAATGACAACCTCTGGCAAGAAAAAAACGGAGCAATGCTGGCGGCAATTTACAGCGCACACTCATGTTGGTGGTATATATAAAAATGTGGAATGTTTGTTCTTTGCTAAAGAACCTTATTTTTTATTTAAGTTGTTATATGTAAAGTTCCGCTTTAATGAACACACAACTTCAGTAACATTTAGTTTTTTTTATATCTGATTGCAGCTTTTATCACATTATCTCTGTAGCTCTTGTGATTGATGTGATGTCAAATTTTGTTTTCCCAGGATAAAGGCACATGGCTGTCTCTGATCCAGTCTCTCCGGAAGCGCGATGCCCTCCCAGTGGTGATTTTCACCTTCTCCCGAACCCGGTGCGAGCAGAACGCCTCCGCACTGACCACGGTAGATCTGTGCACAGCTGCAGAGCGGAGCGAGGTGCAGACGTACTACACCAAGTGCCTGAGCCGTCTGCGTGGAAGTGACCGCCAGCTCCCGCAGGTCTGTGCCACAAGCTCTTTGAATTGTTATTTCTACTGATTCCTGATATTGATGATGATGGTTTTTCAGAGAGGAACTATCTTA
The DNA here is from genome assembly GCA_029206835.1 of Rana muscosa. NCBI lineage: Eukaryota > Metazoa > Chordata > Amphibia > Anura > Ranidae > Rana > Rana muscosa. Next base: position 19,533,374 of record CM055125.1, on the reverse strand, counting down.
TGGGGTACATAGGAAGGCTGAACTATTATCCTAAAATTTATTTTACCTTTCAGATACTACAGTAGGCAGCTCTCTGTACTTGGCTGGTCATCTGTGCCCATCTGATGTTACTTGGTTACTCTTGCTTATACACTGAAACTTGGTTATCGCACATACCCATCTGGCCAAAAGTATGTGGGCACCTGTCCAAATTAAGTTCAGGTGTTTCCAATGAAGAGTACTGTTAATTCTGCAACAACACACAAAGACATTTTACACAATTGTCCGCTTTCAACCTAGTGACAACAGTTTGGGGAAGTCCCTTTTGTGTTCCAGCATGTTTGTGCCCCTGTATATAGGAAGTGCAGTGCTAAAAATATACTTGCAATTTATAGCACAATGTATATAACAGGTGAAAAGATTACTAAAGTGCATTCAGTGCAATCAATAGTGTATGAAAAATATAGGAAGTCAAATATATGAGAAGCCGCGCTAGGAATAGTTCCAAATATTATAAGAGGAACCTTGATTGAATATCATCACAATGTATATCGATGCTTGGAGTGGTAAGATGAATCCCTTTCTCAATGGCACCACTGTGAATGAAAAAAAGCAAGCAAAATAGACATATGGCTATAGCCTAGCCAAGGCCTTTGCTTGCATGGATGATCTTAGGAACGAATATCACAGGCTAGATGGCTGTATCAGCTTTCACACGCTGGCACCGCTGTGTTGGCCATATGCATCTCTTTCAGCAAAAGACACAGAAAGAAAGACTGGCTATAGTGTAATATTGTCTGGCTTTTTTTAATGATATGAAAAGTAATGCACTTACATTTACTTTTTTTTTTTTTAACCACTTAAGCCCTGGACCATTTTGGCTGGTAAAAGACCAGGCCACTTTTTGCGATTCGACACTGTGTCGATTTAACTGACAATTGTGCGGTCGTGCGACGTGGCTCCCAAACAAAATTGACGTCCTTTTTTTCCCACAAATAGAGCTTTCTTTTGGTGGTATTTGATCACCTCTGCGGTTTTTATTTTTTGCGCTATAAACAAAAATAGAGCGCCAATTTTGAAAAAAATGACATTTTTTACTTTTTGCTATAATGAATGTCCCCAAAAAATATATAAAAAAACATTTTTTTTTCCTCAGTTTAGGCCGATACGTATTCTTCTACATATTTTTGGTAAGAAAAAACGCAATCGGCGTTTATTGATTGGTTTGCGGAAAAAGTTAAAGTGTTTACAAAATAGGGGATAGTTTTATGGCATTTTTATATTTTTTTTTTACTAGTAATGGCAGCGATCAGCGATTTTTATTGTGACTGTGACATTATGGCGGACACATCGGACACTTTTGACACATTTTTGGGACCATTGTCATTTTCACAGCAATCAGTGCTATAAAAATGCACTGGTTACTGTGAAAATGACACTGGCAGTGAAGGGGTTAACCACTAGGTGACGCTGTAGGGGTTAAGTGTTCCCTGCATTGTGTTTCTAACTGAGGGGGGGTTGGGCTCTGTGTCACATGACACCGATCTCCGCTACGAGTACACGGAGCCGGGCAGAGCAGGGAGATGCTTGTTTACACAAGCATCTCCCTGTTCTTTACTTCCATGAGACGATCGCGGGGATCCCCGTGGCGATCGAGTCCACGGGACCCACGGTCCGACTCACGGGGATGGCAGCAGGGTCGCGAGTGCGCCGCCAGCGGCGCGTGCAACCACACAGCAGGCATTTAAAGGGCCACGTACAGGTACATGATTATGCCCGTCCGTGCCATTCTGCTGACGTATATCTACAGTGCGCGGTCCTTTAAGTGGTTAAGGACCGAGCCTCTTTCTGAGATTTGTTGTTTACAAGTTAAAGACAAGTTTTTCTTTATCGTACATCACGGGACACAGAGCCTAGAAATTACTAAGTGGGTTATATCCCACCTTCAGGTGCTGGACACTGGTGTAATCAATTAGACAGGAAGTTTCCTCCCTATATAACCCCTCCCATACTGGGAGCACCTCAGTTTTTTCACCAGTGTCTAAGGTGTTGGTCACGAGTGAAGATGTGCTCTGAGGAGCTCCACTGGAGAGATCCATACTGGATTTAAATGGCCTCCATAAAGACCAGATCCATCCAAAGTGCCATTGAGGCCAAAGTGGATGGTACCTGGGGCCTCATATCCGAAGCACGAGGTTTTGCCTGTAATGCCTCTCTTCGGAGGGCTGGATTCTGGTTTCCGCTACTTTGACCACATACCAAAAAATTTCTGGCATGATGCGGTACGGGTCCAGGGGAGTGGAAACCCTTGCTAGGAACCCGGTTCCTGAAGGTCTGTTGACTTAACCCCGCCGTGATGGGTGAAGATTGGGTCTGTCTGTGCTCAGCAGTATCCTGCGGCGGGGATAAAGTAAGTGAAGACAATCCTAGGTAAATACCTTAAGGATTATCTTCCATGAGTAGCTGCATGTCTTATCTGTTTTCTGCCACTAGAGGCAGTAAAGAGACATACCTGGTGTTACACTAAGGCCCCTTTCACACTGGGGCGGGGAGGTGCGCTGGCGGTATAGCGGCGCTATTTTTAGCACCGCTATACCGTTCTTTTTACCGTGATATTCGGCCACTAGCGAGGTGATTTTAACACCCGTTGGCGGCAAAAAAAGGGTTAATACCGCCCGCAATGCGCCTCTTGCTTTCAATGGGCAGCAGCGGTAAACACACCGCTCCTTCACCGCTGCAAAGATGCGGCTAGCAGGACTTTTGGAGTGGTCCTGCTAGCGCACCACTTCAGTGTGAAAGCCTTCGGGCTTTCACACCGAAGACTGCAGGGCATGATTTTTTCAGGCGGTATAGCAGCGCTATTTTTAGCGCTAAACCGCCTGAAAAACGTGTCAGTGTGAAAGGGGCCTTACCATGCTCTCCAGGAATGGAAGCTCTGTGCCAGCCGGTCTGTTGAGCGGCTTACTTCCTCCGCTTCAGACTCTGCCACAGTTGTGGGGGGGGGGTCCCTCGTACTCCGAAGTCCACGGCGCTCCTTTTGGGGGATCTCTCTCCCCTGCCATTTTTTCTACGCACGCGTGAGCGAAGGGGGCTCACTTTTGAAGCCGGGGGGAGGGGATGTGGTTGCCGCTGGCACGCGCGTGCACACCAGCTCATGGTGCAGGGTGGGCCCTTCAAAAAAGCCCCAGACATCAGAGCCCTTTAAAGCCAGAGGGACACAGCAGCTTGGGGCACGTAAGCACCTCCTGTGTGTTGGATACAGACATACCTAAGACGCCTACTCAGCATCAAGCTGTGCAGATTAGCAGGCATTGTTTTTTGCTAGACTAAGTTCAGCTGTTGATGCACCTGTGTTAAGTTCCTCTGCTTTTAGCTTAGGACTATGTCTCCCCGTAGAAAAGGTTCAGGGGCAGGAATATAAAAGGGCACCAAGGTATCGCCATTTGAATCTGGTGGCCCTAATCATACCTGCATGATACCATCCTCCCCTGTGGAGACATGAGGCAGCTGCACAGGTTGAGCCATCGGCCCTGTCAGGCATTGCAGCCTCCCCCAACATTGCAGCCACTCTGCATATGTCAGTTTGGCCGTTTTTTTTTTTGCATTGCTTTTGCTGGTCTATAAGAGGTTAACTGCTATAATCGCAGCATCCTCACAAGAAGCAGAAACCGGGGTGTGCCCCTTTTCCTGCTCTAAAGCCTCAAAACAAGAGGATTAAAGTCCTGAGGATGAAAGTTCACCGTCAGAAGACAGGAAACATGTGCAGTCTAACGAGGCGGAGGTATCAGAAGCCTCACAAGTTCTGGAGTTGTAGCTGCGGTCTTTTTCAGAGATTCATTCTGCGTATAACTTACCCTCAGCCTAGACGGCCAAAGCCTCTGTTTCCTCCTTGGGGTTTAAAAAAAAAAAAATTCCCATAGGTTGCTTGTACCTTCCCACTCCATCCATTACTGCAACAGTTTATTTCTGCTGGTTGGGCACCCCGCATAAGCTGTTTTTTTCTCCTCCTAAAAACTCTAGCTGAGGAGTATAGTTTGCTAGAAAAACCTCCACAGGATCCTCATCCTGGTGCTGGCTTCAGGCTAGCCAAATGCACAACTGCTGGGATGTACTGTTGCTGGTGCACAACATTGCTAACCCACAACAGCTATATCGCATGATTGCGGAAACGCACGTCTGCGGAGGATAACTTCCTCTTTACCAGTCCACGTTTGCATAAAATACATGAGTTTGGAATGTACAAAATGCATGTGGAGTAAAAACAAGTAACAGAACATGTTTATTATTGATCACATAAAGATACATGTTTCTGTTTGTATGGATTTACATGTTTTTTACATAGTCGCATGAGGATGCTTGGTTACATTAAAGTGCTTAAGTCGCACAGAGAGGCTTGTTTTCACAGAAATGCCTAAAATCGCATAAAAATGCTTGATTGCATAAAGATGCTGGGTCACACAAGGTTGCCTGATCACACGAGTCCTTGATTACCCAAGGATACTTGGTCACACAGAGAAGCTTGTTTTCACATAATTGCCTAAAATCGCATAAAAATGCTTAATTGCATAAAGATGCTGGATCGCACAGGGGTGCTTGATCACCCAAGAATCCTTGGTCACACAAGTGTACTTGTCTGCACAGTAGTGCTTAAAAAGCATAAGATGTTTGATCGCATAAAAAAATGCTGAATCGCATAAGGATGCATGATCGCCTAAAGTTGCATGTTCGCCTAGATTGTGCATAATGAGGCATGATAATTTAAGTTTCCTTAATTATACAGGACTCCTTGTGTTCACATACGGGTCTGCATGGGTACATGTTGCGCAATGTTGCATAACACGTTCATAAACGCATGCTTTCTTGCAAGATGCCCGTTCCATAGCACACGTGCTATATGTATGCGTGTATACAGCGCACACTTTTTTTATGTTGTGCCTAAAACATATTTGTATGAATTCATGCTTCAATGAACGCTCGCTTCCATAGAGGCATATGGCTTAACACTTGCCACATACACATATGGGGAGCCATTTGCAAATGTGTTTATTTACAGCACCTCTTCCAGTTGGTGGTCTTGCCCTTTGGGTTAGCCACCGTGCCCGGGTTTACAGGGTGCTAGGGCCTGCCTCTAGCAAGTCTAAAGTCCCAGGGTATAGCAGTAATGGCGTACCGAGAAAATTCTGCTGCTGATAGATCAGTCAGTAGCATGGCTGGACCTAAGTGTGTCCAGCATGGTCAAGTATCTGGGACTCCTGGGTTAGGATCCCAGTCTAAAGGTACATTCTTACGTTTGGTAAGAGGCTTGGAATGTTTGGGGACACAGCCCAAAAAGGAGAGTTTTTTTGCCTCAGATAAAGTCAGGGCTACAAGAAAGCTGGTCTATGTGGTCAAGGCAAGGAAGAGTTCCTTACATTTGCCTTTTGCTTAAGGTGCTAGGGAAGATGGTGGCTTCTTTCAAAGCAGTTTCCTATGCTCAGTTTCATTCAAGGCTGCTATAAACATTATTCTGTTGGCCTGGAACAAGTAGATCCTAACCTAGCATTATCCAAAGGGTCTCGACCCAGGGATACGCTGGTGGTTCTTGACCAAAAGATTGGCAGAAAGGAAGATCCTTCATGCCGGTTACCTGGGAGGTGGCAGCTACGAAGGCTGGCCTCTAGGGATGGAGACCAGTCCTGGAAGAGACCACTGCCCAGGGGAAGTGGTCAAGCTCCAAGTGAGCCTTATCCGTCAACATTCTAGAGCTACGAATGGCACGTCTGGCTTAAGGTCCTGGGCGTTTAGGTTGCAGGATTGTTCTGTCAGAGTACAACTTGACAATGCCACACCAGTGATTTACTTTGTATACCAAGGAGGCACTAGAAGTCATGCAGCCAGAGGGAAGTGAACCATGTTCTGGCTTGGGCAGAGGAGCTTGTGCCTTGCCTATCGACAATCTTCATTTCATAAAATGGAGAATTGTCAGGCGGTTCTCTGGAGCCGTCAACATTTGTTCCCGGGAGAATGGCCTCTACACCCCGACTTTTTTTTCTGAACAAATGCCAGAGAAAGAGTACCCCGGACATAAAATTTATTGGTGTCCAGGTTCAACAAGAAGTGGGACAGCTTTGTGTCAAGGACAAAGGATCCACTCGCATGCGGGACAGATGCGTTAGTGACCCCGTGGGACCATTTTTCACTGGTTTATGCGTTCTCTCCCCCCAGTGCCGCGACTACCGTGGCTTCTATGCAACATCAGAGGGGAACGGAAGCCGGCCTAATAGCTCCGGCATGACCCAGATGACTTTACTGTGCAGGGATCGTAAGGGTGGTAGTAGAGGACCCAGGGTCCCTTACATCTTGTCCAGACCTACTTCGCAAGGGTTTATTCCATCCTGTCTTGCAAATATGGGAATCAATGGTCTGGCTGTTTTAGCCTGCATTCTTGAGGATCGGGGCTTTCAGGATCAGTGGCAAATTACCTTGATTCATACAGGAGAGCTGGCCTCCAGGACCATGTATTATAGGATCTGGAAGGCCCATGTTCCTGGTGTAAAACCAAGGGATGGCATCCTCCAGAAGTATGTCATAGGTAAAATTCTTACCTTCCTACATTAGGAAATGAGATAGAACTAGCCTTAAGTTCCATCAAGGGTCAGATCTCGGCCTTGTCAGTATTTTCAAAGGACACTTGCTTTGCACTCTTTTGATCCGGGCCTCTATACAAGGGGTAACGCGTATAAGTCCGCCAGTTAGGTCGCCCTTGTGCTTGGGGGGATTGAGTCTAGTTTTGTCGGCTTACAAGGTCAGCACCTTGGGCCGATGCACCATATTTCCGGTGTTGATGTTCTTGGTTGCGGTAGCCTCCGCAAGAGAGTTTTTCAGTATTGTCAGCTTTCTTTTGTATAGAGCCATACTTAATTATTCTTAAGGATAAGGTGATGTTAAATCCTCACCCAGCCTTATTTCCTAGAAGGATCTGGTTTTCATTTGAATCAAGATGTTTCTTGCCTTCCTTTTTTCCAGAACCTTGTTCTGCGGAAGGAAAAGTTATTACTTTTCTCACATAATAGATGAGAGCAGTTAAAAATCTATCTGAAGGTTTCAGATATAGGAAACTGACGCTTTGTTGTGCTGCCAGAAGACCCTAGAAATGGACAGGCAGCGTTCAAATCGGCTATTAAAATGGTTAAACTCTCTCGTTGGAGTGAGAGCAGTTAAGGCCTATCTGAAGCGGCTGCTCAGATACGGAAAATTTATGTTGTTGCGCTATCAGGAAGCCCAGGGAAAGGGCAGGCAGCGTCTAAATCAACTGTTCCTATGTGGATTCATCAGGTTATGATTCAGGCTTTTGGTTTAAAGAGAGGGTTCTCCCCTGTTTCTTTTAGAGTGCACCCTACTAGGATAGTAAGCGCTTCATGCGCGGTGTATTACCAAGCCTTTATGACTCAGATTTGCAAGGCCGCAACTTGGTCGTCGGTACATACGTTCACTAATTTCTATCAGGTGAATGTAAGACGGCAAGAGGAGGCCGCTTTTTGGCGCAGTATGCTGCAAGCAGCAGTATAAGTCCTCACATCTGATGGCAGTCTTGGTTATTTGTGTCTCCCTCCCCTCAGTAGGCATTGCTTTTGGGACGTCCCACTTAGTAATTACTATGAGGCTCTGTGTCCCGTGATGTACGATAAAGAAAATAGGATTTTTATAACGGCTTACCTGTAAAATCCTTTTCTTGGAGTACATCACGGGACACAGAGCTCCCGCCCCTCTTGTTTGGGGATATTGGGACACCTATTGCTTTGCTACAAAAACTGAGGTGCTCCCAGTATGAGAGGAGGGGTTATATAGGGAGGAAACTTCCTGTCTAATTGATTACACCAGTGTCCAGCACCTGAAGGTGGAATATAACCCACTTAGTAATTACTAGGCTCTGTGTCCCGTGATGTACTCCAAGAAAAGGATTTTTACAGGTAAGCTGTTTTAAAATCCTATTTTTTGCTAGAAAATTACTTGGAACCTCCAAACATTATACATTTTTTTTCTAACACCCTAGAGAATAAAATGGTGGTCATTGCAATACTTTATGTCACACCATATTTGCGCAGCGGTCTTACAAGCATATTTTTTGGGGAAAAAATACACTTTTTTTGAATTAAAAAATAAGACAACGGTAAAGTTAGCCCAATTTTTTTTTTTATATTGTGAAAGATAATGTTGCGCCAAGTAAATTGATACCCAACATGTCACGCTTCAAAATTGCGCCCGCTCGTGGAATGGCGACAAACTTTTACCCTAAAAATCTCCATAGGCGATGTTTAAAAAATTCTACAGGTTGCATGTTTTGAGTTACAGAGGAGGTCTAGGGCTAGAAATATTGCTTTTGCTCTACCGATCGCTGCGATACCTCACATATGTGGTTTGAACACCGTTTTCATATGCGGGGGCTGCTCAAGTATGCGTTTGCTTCTGCGTGCGAGCTTGGCGGGACGGGGCGCGTTTAAATTTTTTTTTTTTTATTGTTATTTATTTTACTTTTAATTTTACATTTTTACACTGTTCTTTAAAAAAAATAAAAAATTGTGTCCCTTTTATTCCTATTACAAGGAATGTAAACATCCCTTGTAATAGAAAAAAGCATGACAGGTCCTCTTAAATATGAGATCTGGGGTCAAAAAGACCTCAGATCTCATATTTACACTAAAATGCAATAATTAAAAAAAAAATGGCTTTAAGAGCTATGGGCAGAAGTTTTGACGTCGCTTCCGCCCTGCTATGGTATGTAAACGCGTGGGGGCCATCTTCCCCCTCACTCGTCTCCATACCCAGCAACAAGAAGGACCCGATCACCTCCACCGATACCGACGGCTCCGGTAAGCAGCGGTAGGCACCGGAGAATCCGCCGCAGAGACCACCATTATCGGAAACCGGTCCGCCGGCTGAAAAGATGGATACCTGGGATATGGCAGCTAGTTGCTGCCATAACGGAGATATCCCTCTTCAAACAGCCGACGTATATAGTCATGTGGCGGTCCGTAAGTGGTTAAAATCGCATATAAAACAGAGCCGGCCGCCTTACAACAAACGCCCGTCCTCCTAGTACGACAGCCTGGTGACGTGAACACATCTGGAAGAGGGTACATGTTGAACGTTCTCCATTGACAATGTCACGAATGACGAAACTCATCTGGAGGGTGGTATCTGTTGACGTCGCCACTCTGTCGTGCTAGGATGACGGGCGTTTGTTGTAAGCCAGGCCGGCTCTGTTTTATATGCCATATTAAAACCAAGTAAAGTTAAGTGCATTAATTTTCATATCGTTAAAAAAAGCCAGACAATATTACACTATGGCCAGTCTTTTTTTCTGGGTCTTTTGCTGAAAGAGATGCATACGGACTACACAGCGGTACCAGCGTGTAAAAGCTGATACAGCCATCTAGCCTGTGATATTCATTCCTAAGATCATCCATGCAAGCAAAGGCATTGGTTGGGCTATAGCCATATGCCTATTTTGCTGGTAAGCAAATCTTTCTTAAGGTGATGGTGCACTTTTTTTTATGTGAATCACAGTGGTACCATTGAGAAAGGGATTCATCTTGCCACTCCAAACATTAAAGAGGAGCTCCACCCTAAAGTGGAACTTCCGCTCATCGGATTCCTCCCCCCCCCCCCCCCTTTGGTGCCACAATTGGCACCTTTCAAGGGGGAGGGGGTGCAGATACCTGTCCAAAACAGGTATTTTCACCCACTTCCGGGCATAGACTCTGCGGGGACCTGCGGGCAGTAAGCCACTCCCCCTCCCCGCCCGTTTGTGTTCTGGGAAACACACAGCTCCCAGAACACAGCGGGGAACAGTGAGGACGGCGCAGCGCCACTCGCGCATGTGCAGTAGCCGCAACGCTTCACTTCCTGATTCCCTCATCGATGATGGCGGTGGGGGCAGCCGAGAGACGAGCGATTGCTCGTTTTATGCTGCAGACGTCACTGGACTCCAGGACAGGTAAGTGTCCATTTATCAAAATTTAGCAGCTGCAGTATTTGTAGCTGCTGGCTTTTATTTATTTTTTTTACGGCGGAGCTCCGCTTTAATATACATTGTGATGATATTCAATCAAGGTTCCTCTTATAACAATTGGGACTATACCTAGCACGGCTTCTCATATTTTTTATCCAATTATTGTGTATCTCACTTCAAGCTGCTGCTTTTTTTGATTTATGTGCGGGTAGTAAATATCTCCTAAACGGCGCACGTTTAGGAGATATTTACAGTACCTATAGGTAAGCCTTATTATAGGCTTCCCTATAGGTACAAGTAATACATGGGAGTTTACTCCCACTTTAAAAATATTCGACCTGAATGTCTAAATTTTTCCTCCTTTTTTTTTTTTTTTTTTTCTTTCCAGGAGTTCTTGGCAACAAAACAATATCTGTATAATGTTACAAGTTTAAAAAAAAAATTGTGGATACCACGGCAAAGTGTATAAATAAATAACCTACCGACACCATTTATATAGGTGGTGTTCCTGGATCCAAAAATTATTATAGCAGCTAGAAATGATATGGACTGGATAGGAGTTCACATCATAAAAGGGCTATTAAACAACAAATCAAAAATGTAGAAACGCACAAAAACCTTCACCATACACATATAAAAAGCACCACTGACAACGTTGTCAACCACCCTAAAAACATAGCCCAGGCTCACAGACACACAACCAAACACACTCTAAGGCTGGGTTTACACTGGTACGATCCCAGACATCGCATGTGATTCGCACCGCATTGCTGTGTTCATCGCATGCGATGTCTGTGCGATGCGAAAACTGTATGGCTGAAATCGCATTCGCACCATAATGGTGCAGGACCCCCTTTTTGATCCGCACTGGAATCGTATCGCATGAGTGTTCTGTGTGAACCTGGCTGGACTAATGCTAGCAACAGAAAATGAGAATCAGCTGTGATTATATACAAGCCGGCAAAGGTTTCAGGATCTCTATGTAGAAAAAACATGCAAAAGTCCAACCGCAAGGTCAATAAATGGATGTTGTGCATAATATGGCGAGGGCTTGTTAAACAATATCTGTTTTGTGTTATATGTTAACATCATTTAAAGGGAGCCAGCAGAACAAATATTTAATCAGGTTTTAGATGTATTTTATACTTCGTCGTTATCATCATGTTGACTCATAATCTTAGGCGTAAACTTTATGTATTTTATGATGCAAGTTACATCCATATAAGATTATTTATTCGCTTGAAGGGGAACTAATAAGGAAGAAAAAACAAAAACAAATAAATGAACAAAGGGATGTGATGGATATTAGTTCTTGGGGTGTGGAGTACCATCTGCATGTGAAAGAATAGATTGGAATCGCACCAATTCTTTCTGTAAGCTGCACATTAACACTACTTGTACCCCCTACACTAATTACCCTGTACCCCTAACATGTATTCTCCCTGTTTACAAAAAATATTTCCGCGCTACTGTACTAACGATGAATCAACTGCTACGAAACACTGAAAGTTGGAACCACAACCTATATGAAATGAGTATAAAATAAGACTTGAGTCATACACAACAGCTCAACACTATTTTTATACTCATGTTTTCTCTCTGTAATCCCAACACTAACCCTCCCTATAACCCTCACACTTCGCCTCCTTGTAATGCTAAAGCCTCATGCACACGATCGGATTTTCTGCGGACAAAGCGTAGGACTTTTGTCCGAAGGGAGTTGGCCGGGAACTTGTTTTGCATACAAACGGCAAAGAATTGTCGGCCAACAAACATGAAACAATGTGGTTTTTCAGCTCTTTAGCGCCACCCTTTGTGCAACTTCTGCTAATGTTGTTGTGTTATGGTTAGCATTGCTTCTGAGCATGCGTGTTTGTACTTTGGAGTTTTGTCCAATGGATAATCTGAGCATGCATGTTTCCACTTTGTTATCGGATTATCCGATCGGACAAAACTCCACACATTTGTTGCCAGACAATTGCGGAAAATACGACAATTGTCCGATTGAGCGTACAAACAGTCAGATTTTCCGACAACAGCCTGTCATCACACAATTCCCATCGGATAATCCGATTGTGTGTACGAGGCTTAAGACTAACCTTCCTTGTAACCCTAACACTAAACCATGTTGTAATCCTAATGCTAATTTTCTGATGCTTGGAATAAACTACCGGCAGAGGTAGTGTGACAGTCAACAGTAATTGGTTTCAAATATAGATCAATAGTCAGACAATAAAGTTAACAAAAGAAAACACAAAAAAAAAAAAAACACTAAAAAAACAAACAAAAAAAAAAGGGCAGACTCGATGGACTACTCTGTCATTTTCTGCCATCCCTTTTCTATGTTTCTATTCTGTGTAACATTTCCTGTAACCCTAACACTAACCCTCCCCTGTAATTCTAACACTAACCATCCCTGTAACCCTAACACTAACCCTCCCCTGTAATTCTAACACTAACCATCCCTGTAACCCTAGTACTAACACACCTTGTACCCTAACGCTAATACTCCATGTAAAACAAATCCATCCTTTAACCATAACATTAACCCTCCCTGTAATATTAACATTAACCCCCACCCCCCCGTAATATTAAGGCTCCATTAACACCTGATCGCGGGCAGAATAGCCGCGATTCGGCCCGCACTTTCAAATTGTTACAAAACGTCGGACGTGTTTGCGATGCCATTACTTCTTAATGGCACTGCGATTGTTGTGTGGTAAATCACGCTGCAATTGCAACGTGTGCCGCTTGTCGCTCAAAAAGGAACATGAGCTTCTATTTTCGGCGACAGCGGTGCGATTTGCCACATGACAATCACAGCAAAATTGCAGCGCGATCGGGGTGTCATTAGAAGTAGTGGCATCACAAACGCATCCCGAGCTTTGCAGGGATTTGAAATCGCGGGCGGAATCGCGGCGATTGCGCCCACGATCAGGTGTGAATGGAGCCTAACCCTCCCTGTAACCTTAGGCTGCGTTCACATCTCGCTATTCTGAATCACAGGCAAATTTGCCGTGATTCTGCTTGCGGTTCCAAAACGTTGAGGTGTAATTGACAAATTGCAGAAAGCTCATTTGAACGGCACCTAAAACCGTGGTGCGGTTCTGCCGCGATTGTCCCGTGATAAATCACGCTGCAACCCACATTGTGTTAACCATGTCGTTTAAAAGTAGCTTCTGAACTTCTTTTTTTTTTGGGCAAAATGAGCTTCACGCGATGCAATGAATGGCATCTCAAATGTGCTTTGTGTGATTTGCCATTCACGCTTCGGCGCTTTCAAATTGCGGCAAATCTGCCCCCTGATTCAAAATGCCGAGATGTGAATGCAGCTTAAAACTCACTCACCACAGGATCTGTCATTGAGAAGAGAGAAATGCTTTTTATTACCAAAATGCCAAATGTTCGCCCATGGCTGTGCTTAGCTGGTGGGAAGGGAGTTCTCAGCACAGACATAATGGTATTATACACATGATAATTCCAGGTACTGCACATGCTGGATTTGTTGAAGAGAGGGATTGGCATCCATCACAGCGGAATCCTGCCCATCCTGAAGGAGGTGGTGGAGATGCTCTTCAGCCGTGGACTGGTTAAGGTCGGTGTTCACTCTGACTTGCTTTTCCTTACAGAAGTTGCTGATCTTGTTGTGAAAATGCTATTTCTCTGGTTGCTCTGGCCTCAGAGTACTGACCTAAAACAAGCTGGGTGAGTGACATTTCGAAAGCTGTTTGATCAGAATGACACCCAGGAAACTTCTTTGAATGGAGAGGCCAGCTATACAACCTACATATTATTCAGAAAAGTTGAAAAAATATAAACTGCCACTAATCGCATACATCCTTTCTTGTACTGTAGATGTAGTTTGGAAATATATTTGCTCATTACATATACAGGCTCCTGCTTCCTACTTAGGCCATACACAGAGCAAATTTATTTCCTGCAACCACAGGACACACAGGGCAGGGCTTGGGAGCGAGCATGCACGAGTGCCCCCATAGAAAAAGGCTTACTATGGGGGCACTTGGCATGGGGGAAGAGCCAGGAGCGCTGGCATGGGACCCGAGAAGAAGAGAATTGGGGCTGCTCTGTGCAAAACCATTACACAGGGCAGGTAAGTATAACATGTTTGCTATTTTAATGGAAAAAGATCAAGCTTTACAATCACTTTTTAAAATCCCTTACAGGTCATAAATTTAGAGTTAACCAAGAATAATGGCCCTAGAATTCTTGCTCTCTCCAGAGTGCGCAGCAAAATGTAACATGTAGCACAATCAACATTTTCATGCGTAGGCATCCCTGATGTGTGCATTTGCATAGGAGTGTGCATGTACATGGGAACGGGGGTGTTTTACAGTATGTGATAGCTAAGGATGAGCTCTGGCGTGTTCGCATAGTACACGTGCAGAGCCCGCCAGGAAGTCGGCACCGCACTGCGCTAATCACAGCGAGGGAGACATTGTCCCGATGCTCGGCTGCAGAGATCGGGGAAATGTCTCCCTGGCTGTGATTAGCGCAGCGCGGTACCGACTTCCTGGCGGGCTCTGCGCGTGTACTATGCGAACACGCCAGAGCTCATCCTTAGTGATAGCATGTTCCCTTGGCAATGACTCTTCTGTCTTAAAGTAGTTGTAAAGTCAGAAGCTGTTTTATCTTAATGCATTCTATGCATTAAGATAAAACGCAATCTGTGTGCAGCAACCCCCCTAATACTTACCTGAGCCCCATCTTTATCCAGCGATGTTGCAGGAGTGTCTCGGCTGCCCAAGACTCTCCCTCCTCATTACCATTGGCTCCTGCTACTGTCGATCATATTCAGTGAGCCAATGAGGAGAGAGAGGGGGCGGGTCTGGGGCCTGGTCGCTGTGTCTGATTGGACACAGGGAGCTGCGAGCTTAGCTTGGGTGCCCCTATAGCAAGCTGCTTGCTGTGGGGGCACTCAACAGGAGAGAGGAGCGCCAAAGAGGGACCTGAGAAGGGGAGGATCCGGGCTGTTCTGTGCAAAAACATGTTTGTTATTTTTAACAAAAAAAAAAAAGAAACTTTACAATCATTTTAAAATACACCTACCAGCCTGCTCACTGTCTGCTGCAGATTGTAAGCGGCATGTGCAGCTCAGCTTACATCGCCGGCATGATCCCTGTTGGCTGGAATGGCTGACTCCTGCACATGTGCAGGAGTTTTGTCATCCCATGCTGCCCAATGGAGATGCCCAAAGACCGGCACCTGGGAAAAAGATGCCAGTGCCGGCGGGAACTCGGACCATTAGAGAGGCGGTAAGTTTAGTTCCACTTTAAGGAGATATCGGAGTTATATAAGGAGGGCTGTGCCCTCCACTGAAGCTAATTAAGTGCATATCCCGCTCCATTAGATTCTTTCCCCGCCACGGCTGCTGGGGCAGATGACAGAAGAAACTGGAAGTGACCAAGGTTCTGACTAGCCAAGGGGGATCAGTGAACGGGTGTTCGCTGGTCTCCCTCATCCCTGCCTGGGGACACCTGCCATGCAAAGTAGGATAGCAGAGTCTGGGAAACATGGCAGAAATGTACCTCTTCCATCTGAAAATTGACAGTCGGCTTGCCAGATTTACACACACCCCTGGTTGATCTAGCAGCCAAGAGTGTGTGTAAAATGGCCCACTGCTGCCGACGATGAATCCCAAGGGGTTACCCCGTGTGTACTGTGCTGGCAGATCTCTAGCAAAGAGTTATGGATCTTAAAGAGGGAGTAAACTCCCATGGTTGATATTTGCCTATAATAAGGTTTACCTATAGGTACAGTAAATATCTAATAAACGTGTGCTGTTTAGGAGATATTTTTGTGAATGGGCTGGTGACATCACTGGCTCATGTTCTGTGTAGGAACGGCATGCCCTTCCTTCAGAGTCCTGCGCCGTGAATAGTGGCTCCCACGTGCATGCGCAGGAGTGACGTTATCGCGGCGCGGCCATTCAGACAGCTTAAGGACGCAAACCCAGGTGAAGACGGAAGCCCTGTCAGTGGTGACAGCTTGTCGCTGGAGGGCTTCGCTATAAGGTAAGAATCGCATAATGTGCTAGTTAAAAACAAAAAACTGCCCCCCCCCCCCATCTGTCTACTTAATGCACATTGCAAGCAATTGTTTACAACCAAAAACAGCCAGATTGGGCAACTATCAAATCTATGGGCATATGTAGCTTGTTTTTAGATAATCCTCATTTTGTAATTAAAGGCCTTTGCATGCAATTGCACATTGCAAACAATTGTGAACAACAGAAGCCGTCTCTAGAGTCCTATGTATAAGCCTGCTCCAAATTAACAACTAAAATAGTCGGAAATATTTTTTTATTTTATTTTAGGTATGCTGTGTGAATGGGAACACATAACAATCCTATAGTGGAGGCTTCTTGAAAAAGAAAAAATACACTTTACAGAAATATTCTGTTTTTCACCAATGATCACTTGGCTCCCTGCTGTGCACAGTATATGTCAGCAGGGGGGGCTGTTCTGTGAAATGAAAGTAAAATCAGAGCGCACAATGCAGGGCGATGCAAAGAACTTTATCTGGTATCTCCTCCATCTGTTTACTGTGTGATAGCAAAGATTCCTGTAATTTCTGTCTTGTGCAATATGGCTTAATATATCAATATTTTGTTTGATTTTTTTCCCGTCATGAGATAAATGAATCGCTGACTGCTGGCTTCTTATCTGCCCATGTTTGTGTAAATATTTCCCAGCCTTCCGCAGTGTTTGCCTCCATGCAGACATTCAAACAGCAATCTGTTTGCCTGCCAGCCTGTGCTGACCTCTACATTTGTTCAGACATGCCTGCAACAATGCAAGATCTGAGCACAGAGGTTTTGTGTTCAGCACTGGGGTCCTCACAGCAAACCACAGCAAGGACACTATCTGCATGGAGTTTGCATGTTCTCCCTGCACATGTGGTTTGTGTTTTTTTTCCTTGCGGAGACGGAGGGTGCAGGTTTTTCGGGGCCTTTCCTGATGTCAGGAAGAGGATCAATGTGCTTCTTCTGGTCCTTTTCCTCAACCAGGGTTCTCTCTTTGGGGGAGCCCTCAGCAAGTACCGGTACTTGGAGGACCAGCTTCAGCAGATCTCTAAGGCCCCTTTCACACTGAGGTGCTTTGCAGGCGCTATTGCGCTAAAAATAGCGCCTGCTCAAGGGTCTGCGCATTGGGCTGCTGGAGGAGAGGGTAGCCCTGTACGCCGACGACATGCTACTTTTTCTCGGCGATGCAGGTCCATCATTACAGGGTGCGCTGACAGTACTGAACACCTTTTGCCAGGGTCACGGGGCTAAAAGTTAACTGGTCCAAATCTTTACTATTCCCAATAGACCAGGCCGCAAGGACGACATCCCCTTCTGACACTCCCCTTCAGTGGGTGGACACTTTCAAATACCTGGGTGTAATTATTTCCTCTCGAGCTACAGATTTCATCTCTCTCAACTTAGACCCAGTATTACTAGATATAAAGGTCAAACTTAAGTCGTGGGGAAATTTGCCACTGTCCTTATGGGGCCGAGTTAATCTGGTCAAAATGAAAATCATCCCCAAACTCACTTACCTTTTTCGTCATTCCCCGCAGTGGATTCCCAAATTCTTCTTAAAAGGCTTAATCAGGTTTTCTCTTCCTTTCTATGGGGCCCCTCCCCGCCGAGATATAAACAAAGCACCTTGATGAGACCGCGAACACAAGGGGGCATGGCATTCCCAGATTGTTATAAATACTACCTTGCCGCACAACTAGTGACCGCGGCATGGTGACTAGATCCAGATACATCAAATTCAGCCATAGTCCTGGAGGCGGCAGTGATGGGATCGTTAGAGGCACTCAAATTGCTGGTCTATAGGGGACTTCGTGCCCCCTGACCCCCTCCATGTATACCACCATACGCGCATGGAGGGCAGCGTTGGCAGTGGAAAAGTACAGACCTAATGAACTCTCACCGAACGCTCCGATCTGTCTGAATCCTACTACCCCTCATTTTTACAAAATGTCAGATCAATACGCATGGACCAAATATGGCATCAAACTTATATCTCATATAACGGAGAGCAACGCTTTAATCCCTTTCTCTCAACTTTCACAGACTCATAATGTACCAAATCATTACGTCTTCCGGTACCTGCAATTGTCACATGCATTTAATACCCAATTCCCACATTCCTCCTGCATGGTGGTCCAGTCAGGGTTGGGAAGACACTTTGTTCCAGATGTGCTGAAAAACCAACATCTTGGCTTTATGAGCATCTGTTATTTGTGTCTCTCCCTCCCATGGATAAGCTCTGGTCTTGTTGGCAAAGAGATATCCCTACCCTGGACAATGATGATTGGGATGATGTTTGGGATTTCCCCTTTAGCTCCCTGGTTTCATTGCGAGACAGACTTGTGCAGTTTAAGATCGTGCATAGAGCTTACTTTACACCTTAGGCCCCTTTCACACGGACGGCAAATTTGCCGCAGTAAAAAGCATGTTTTTGTTCTGTGAAATTCAAGGCTTCAGGCACTGCGATTAGCTGCGTTTGTACATTGCGATTAGCTGCGTTTACATGCGGCTGCGTTTAGCTGTGGTTGACCATTATTGTCATCTCCATAGCAACCGTTTTTATTTTGATGTGCTTCCTGTTGTTTTTTTCTTTTGTTCACGCTGCTATCCGCAGTTGACACAAAAGACTGCGATTACCTGCGGTTATGTGCATATAGCTGCGCTACATCGCACCTGGACGCATTCAATTCTATTTTTTCTATTCGCACCAAACCGCATGTAACAAAATCGCAGCTAAACGCTGTGTGTGAATGGGGCCATAGGAAAGCATTGTGTGCTTTTAGCTGCGGTAGAAAACTAGAAAATCTGCAGCTAAAAGCACCATTCTATCCGTCCGTGTGAAAGGGGCCTTTTAGGCTTCATAAAATTAAACCTGAGCTCTCCGCAGAATGCTGGAGGTGCAGAGCCTCCTCGGGAGACTTCACACATATTTTTTGGGCTTGCCCTAAGATCCAGCAATATTGGACCGAGGTGCTAGATCTGATCGGTCTGGTCGCCACGATCACAGTACCAATGACGATGGAGGTGTGCCTCTAGGGCCTGATAGAAACACGGGTGCCGACTGTTGCAAAGAGAACTTGTTGCAAAAATCTGGCGTACATGGCTAGCGGAACCTACTACGGCTTGATTGTCAGGTGAAGGGGTTACGGATTTGTTTTTATTTTTTTTATGTGTCAGCTTCTAGGTACTTTGCCAAAACTGGGAAATAGAGGATTGTGTGTCTGATCACGGAATAGTTGGTTCTGATGATTGAGAAGACGTCTGACATACTGGATATCATGCTGTGTCCCGAGTACGCATATCTATAGTCATGAATTGTTCATTTTACATGCCAATCATACGGATATTTGTTAAGCACTAACTGATCTGTTGTTTATGTCCCTGTTGTTTTTTCCTTGTTTTTTTGTGGTGTTGTTCAAAAATGCAATAAAAAAGATTTATAAAAAAAAAAAGCTCCTGCAAAGCGCCCTGAAAAAGCCGCTCCTTTGTATCCAGTGTGAAAGCCCGAGGGCTTTCACACTGGAGCGGTGCGCTGGCAGGAGGGAAAAAAAAACTCCTGCAAGCCGCCTCTTTGAGGCGCGATAGGAGCGGTAAAAATACCGCTCCTATAGCGCCCCTGCCTGTTGAAATCAATAGGGTAGCGCCTCCAAAACGCTGCAAAGAGGCGTTTTAGCGGGCGTTGTTAACCCTTTTTCGCCCGCCAGCGGGGGTTAAAATAACCCCGCTAGCGCCCGTAAATCGCGGCAAAAACGACGGTATAGCGCCGCTATACCGCCAGCGCTTCAGTGTGAAAGTAGCCTAAGGAGCAGGATCCACCTTGTTTTGGCCTAGGTAGACCAAGAGTTCTTTGCTCCTGCCTGGAGCCTTGCGCCCTTGGTGGGGGGTTCAGGGATTCGGCATTTCCTCTTCAGAGGTGATTTCACAGCTCATTTTTCTTTTTTATCACAGGCATTCGACAAGCATCGCACATACAATTGTGCTCAAAAGTTTGCATACCCTGGCAGAAATTGTGAAATTTTGGCGTTTATATTGAAAATATGACTAATCATGCCAAAATACTGTCTTTTATTCAAGGATAGTGATCACATGAAGCCATTTATTATCACATAGTTTTTTGGTCCCTTTTTAAATCATAATGATAACAGAAATCACCTAAATGGCCCTGATAAAAAGTTTACATACCCTGGAATGTTTGGCCTTGGTACAGACACAGAAGGTGGCACCAGGGCCGGTGCTACCTCTAGGCAAACTAGGCAGCCGCCTAGGGTGCACTGCTGCCTAGGGGTGCCCCGGCCACTGGTTTCCCCCCTGGTCTACATGCTCTGCAGGCTGCAGCATGTAACTCAGTCTCAGGTAGCTGCTCCGTCCAACCGGTAGTGTAATTGGAAGCGCAGTGCAGCACTGGAACCAGCGCTAGAGGAAGCAGAGCCGATGCTTCCTGTATAGCGGTGCCTCCTGTCACATGGGCAGGGCAAAGGGGGTGGAGAATGGGTGGAGCCAATAGGGGCGGCAAAATTAGGTTTTGTCTAGGGTGTCAAAAATCCTTGTACCAGCCCTGGGTGGCACACACAGGTTAAAATGACAATTACATTTCCCACATTTGTGGCTTTTTTAAATCACAATTAGTGTCTGTGTATAAATAGTCAATGAGTTAGCTCTCACATGGATGTAAACTTTTGAGCACAACTGTATGTATGCATGTGGGTTACCTGGTCATTAAGGGGGATAAAACTTTCCGGGGCTGAATTGGTTAAAGAGAAGGGTTTTCAGGGATCATCGAAAGATAGATAGATGGACAGAATAGGGGTAAGGAGTTCCAAAGGATGAGAGAAGTCCTGGAGGCTAGCCTGGGAGGAGATCTTGGGAGGACCCAAGAGAGCGGCTTGGATGATATTTTGAGATTAGGTTAGTGATGTAGCTGGGGGCAGAGTAAGTTATGGATGGCTTTGTACGTTCAATTTGTAAGAAATTTAAATTAATGGGGCTGCTCTTCGACCCCCCGCAACTGTGTGCAATGCACATAGTTGCAGCACAGCAATGCAGGCTTTTTAGGGGTTAAAACAGGCTGTAAAGGAGACCTGTTAAATGCCTACTGAAAAGCAGTCCACAGCAGATCGCTCTTCGGAGGGCTACCGCAAGTGTAAATGAGCCTTTGGTGTTTTTAAGGTTCCACTTCCAGCCCCAACTTCTCTCCCTCTGGCATCTGTCTTCCTGCAGAGTTCATACTTTCCAACAACAGGAAGTCTCTGACACCATTCTCAATAAGGGCCGGTTCACACTGCTGCGTGGTGCGAGATCGCATGTGATTCGCGCCGCACTGCACTGCAAATCACATGCGATGTCCATGCAATGCGATTTCAGCCATACAGATAGTATGGCTGATATCTCATTTGGTCAGAGGACCCTTTTTTTGGTCTGCACCAGAATCGGATCGCATTGGTGTACACACCCAATGCGATCCGATTCACGTCCAAACTGTCAGTTGGCAGTGCGATATGCGAGCTAAAATGGGGGTGTCATTAACAATATATTGACACTCCTGGCAGTTCGCATATGGCAGTGTGAAGTGCTGCGTGAGTCGGGTGCGATGCGGTAAGCCGCAGTGGATTCACAGGGTTCCTGCATCACACAAGTGTGAAACGAGCCTCACTGTGAAAAGTGCGCAGTGTGTGGGTAGGCACTATTATGGCCTGTGTCATAGTCCAAGGCAGACAAAAACACCCCTGTGAGGATGTTTGCCTATAAGCAAGTTCAATACAAAATTAGTGAGATTGTAAACACCAGACATTAAATATGAACAAAGCATATCCCTCTATAGTGTGTACTTGTTTTAATTAAGAGCACTAAATGTCATTTCTGTCTGCTGCTTTGTTCCTCTGCTATCAGCATAAATCACTTCTGACAGTTTTCCTGACACCAAGAGAAAAATAGTGACAGGGGAGGGATCTCCAGCGGAATGACAGCCTCAGCTCTGTTCATGTGTGCTGTGTTAAGGGGGTGTGTCCCTTCTGTCCAATCAGCTCTCAGTAAAATCTGCAGAGTGTAACTTCAGCTCCCCGCCCCCTGCTTTCTAAAAACTCAAAAATGCTGTGTAAATTCTGAACTTTGAATGGCTGTAGAGGAGAGAGGGCTGCAGATAAACAGGTACAACCTAGGTAGGAGGATTTGTTTCACCTGTTTCATCATCTGAGGCCAGTCACTTTACTGGGAATATGTGAGGGTTTACAACCACTTTAATGTGGGACTTTTAAAAGGAAAATAGAGCAGGTCTTCACTCGAAAGTGAAAGTACCGCTAATCCCCCCTCCCCGTCCCGTTTTTTTTCTGACAGGTACCCGCTCCTACTTCTTCAACTCTCGCCTAGGCAAGAATAACATAAGCATTTTTAGCTAGTCAGTTTTTTTTTTTTTTTTTATCTAAAAGTCAGCAGAGTTCCTCTTTAAGTACGAAGCCACTATTCATATAAAAAAAAAAGTATAAAAATATTATTACTCATATTGTAATAGCCAAAACTGAACACTTGGAATTACAACACTTATAAGAAAAACGTCTAAGGCCTGCCATACACGGTTCGAATCTTGTCTGGTTCAGCAGGAACTGGCCGAAATTTGAACCGTCAATGAGCAGGCTGAATGTACCCAAGTTGATTGATTAATCAAATTTGGTACAACAAAGCCTGACGGATTCTCTTGCGATTACCGCTAGCAGCTGCTATAGCCGCTAGCGATAATCACGGTCTTCTCTTCCTGTGGTTGCAGGAAAGAAATTTGCACCATGAATGGCATGCCTTAGGGCTCTATTTATAAAACATTTGTTGCACGAATGTCACAAGCATTCATCCAGGCTGCATGAATTTTCCCTATAATTTCTCTAATACTTTGATTTCCAATGATCATCAACTCCATCTAGTGGCGAAAATGCAGTATATTTTCTTTCTCGTACATCACGGGACACAGAGCGACATAGTCATTACTAATGGGTTATATAGATACCATCAGGTGCTGGCACTGGCAACTTCCAAAACCGGAAGTACCCTCCCCTATATAAGCCCCTCCCATCCGGGAGCACCTCAGTTTTTTGCCAGTGTCTAAGGTGTTGGCCAAGAAGAAACATGTGTTTTTCACTGAGCTTGCGTACAGGTTCTTTTGGGCCTCAGTAAGCTATTCCGGATCCGACCAAAAAAGCTTCATAGCTAAACGGTCGGTACCTGGGCCTTGCAGAGAAGAGCAAGGTTTTGCCTGTAATGCTTCTCTTAGGAGAGCTGGACCCTGGGATCCAGAGCTCTGGTCATACCCACGACCAAGATGTTTTCTGTGCAGGGTGCTATACAGGTCCAGGGGAGTGGAATCCTTGGGAACCAGGTCCCTGAAGGTTTGATTACAATGCCTGCCGTGATAGGTGAAGTTTGGGCTTTTGTGGACCAAACAAAGTCCTGCGGCGGGGAACAGGTAAGTGGGGGCCCCCAGGAACTTGGTTCTATTGGGGGACCCCCAAGCCTAATTTGTCTTTCTGTCTGTTACCTAATGGTATTCCCGCAAAATTCTGTGCATGCCTGTAACTACTAAAAAAATGTAATAATTTTTAATGGTGGTCAAGAAAAAAAAAAAAAAAAATTTTTTATATATATATTTAATATATTAGACTGCGGTACCTGTGTTTGTCCACTAGAGGCCGCTGTGGAATGTTTTCTTGTCATGTGGACTAGCATCTTCTCAGCAGAGCAAAGTCCAGGCAGATGGTGAGTTCTCTTATAGGAAACTGCTTCCTCTGCCATGTTGCAGTGTTCGTCCATCCCCCGGCCTGCGGCAAAGAGGGGCCCTGGCTCCTGTCCCTTGTTACCATTTTTTGAAATTAGCGCCGAAGGCGCACGTGGCCGCGCGCGTGCGCGTGCACGCGCCTCTATATATAGAGGTGAGCCGGGAAAGGGGGCGGAGCCTGGGGGATGACGCTCTGTGCGCGCCGCAGCGCTTCTGCGCATGTGCGGGCGTCCCAGCAGTTTAAAAAAAACACAATATTGTAGTGAGCTGGCTATGAAGTACAGAGACAGAGCTGGCAACATTTAAAGGCATACAGCAAGCGGTTGATACAGGCATCCCCTAGAAAGGCACATTAGTAGACACCAACTGTTTCTTATAGCAGCATTTATGCTAGACTATTATCAGTAACTGGTGTATTTCGGCTGGAATACCTCAGCTTTGTGGCTTAGGAATATGCCGTCTAAAAACTCCGGGACTAGAAATTCCAGGAGGAATAGGGGGTCTCCATCGGGCTCTGAGGATCTTGGGCATGCTTTGGCTGCACCAGTCTCCCCTGAAGAATCAGAGGTTAGTGACCGTAGGGCACCCCCAGGAGTACCTGGTACTGTGGCTGTCCTCAGTTCACCTGCTCCTGTGTATGTAACAGAGGAGGTTTTTTCCTCAGCTCTGGGAGGGCTGGAAGAGAGATTGTCAGCATTGATCGCTGCTTCCCTGTCACAGGAGAAAAGCGCTCGATCTCCGTCTCCCCCCTCAGAGTGCCTGTTAACAGAGCAACAGTCCCATACAGAGGTCGACCTACCTGAGGGGGATCAGGAGGAGGTTGATTCGGTTGCAGAGGAATCAACAGTGGAAGAGCCGTTCTCAGCATCACATGCTGAAAGGTTATGGGTTCAGTCCCTGACTAATATGGTCCGATCAGCATTTAAAATGCCACTTGCGGAGCCATCCTCCACTTCTGTCTCCTCGTTGGGGTCGCTAAAAGCTCCCCAGACTGTTTGTTCCTTTCCGATCCATCCTTTACTGGAGGGGCTCATTTACCAGGATTGGGAGCATCCTGACAAAATATTTACTCCCCCCAAGAGATTTCCGGTGGTCTATCCCATGGAGGATAAGTTCATCAGAAAATGGAGGGTCCCTACAGTGGACGCAGCCATCTCTTGTGTGAATAAATCACTGACATGTCCGGTGGATAATGTCCAAATGTTCAAGGACCCAATAGATAAAAAATTGGAGTCCTTATTAAAATCTGCTTTTTCTACAGCAGGATTGGTGACACAACCAGCAGTGGCAGCTATTGGGGTCTGCCAAGCAGTGAAGGATCAGTTGAAACAGGTCTTAAGGGACTTGCCGGATCAGCAGGCTCTTGCCCTAGCTGATCTACCTAGAGCCTTATGCTTTGCGGTGGACGCTATAAAGGATTCAATCCATCAGGCCTCCCGCCTTACGCTGTCTGTAGTACATATGCGCAGGCTTCTATGGCTCAAAAACTGGTCTGCTGAAGCTCCCTGTAAAAAATTGCTGGTTAGCTTCCCATTTCATGGGGAGCGCTTATTCGGGGAAGACCTGGACAAGTATATCCAGAGAATTTTCAGCGGTAAAAGTACACTTTTGCCGGTTAAAAATAGAGTTAGAGGTCCCTCTTTTAAGAGGCCGGCTTCTCCAGTCCCTAGGACATCGGCTGTGAAACAGTTCCGACGGCCTCCTCGGTCAAATCCCGGAGGTAGAAATCAGGTACAGTTGCAGGGTAACAAAAAGCCCTGGAGCAGGAGAGGTACAAAACCTCCCCCAAAGTCAAATGCATGAAGGGTTGCCCCCACCCAATCGGGTGGGGGGAAGACTTCAGTTGTTCACAGAGACCTGGCGGGACACGATCCGAGACAGATGGGTGCTCTCCGCAGTAAATCTGGGATACAAATTGGAGTTAAAAAACTCCCCTTCTTCCCGCTTTATAAGGTCAAACGTGCCAAGGGATCCCCAGAAGAGAGGATCCCTCCTGTTGGCACTAGAACAATTATTGCTTCAAGCAGTAATTATAGAGGTTCCCCTGGAAGAGTGGGGGTTCGGGTTTTACTCAAACCTCTTTACAGTTCCGAAGCCAAACGGGGACGTGAGGCCCATACTAAATCTAAAAGGGCTAAACAAATTCCTGCATATCATGACTTTCCGGATGGAGTCGATCCGATCGGTAGCCACTGCCCTACAAGGGGAGGAATGGTTAGCCTCGATCGACATCAAAGATGCTTATTTGCACATTCCCATCTTTCCAGCCCACCAAAAATTTCTACGCTTTGCGGTAGAAGGGCGCCATTTTCAGTTCAGAGCCTTACCCTTCGGTCTGGCCACAGCACCAAGAGTGTTCACAAAAATTTTGGCCCCATTATTGGCCAATCTAAGAACACGAGGTGTAACGATAATGGCATATCTAGACGACTTGTTGCTGATAGACCACTCAGTGGAAAAACTAGAAGTGGTTGTTCACGAGACAATCAAGTATCTGGAATATCACGATTGGATTATCAACCGAGACAAGTCAGCCCTAAAGCCAGTCAAAAGTCTGGAATACTTGGGGCTAAGGCTGGATTCAGACCAGAGAAAAATTTTCTTGCCTCAAGAAAAGGGGTCGTCTTTGAGAGATTTGATCCACTTAGTGGGCTCAAAAAGACAGCCATCCATACGACTGTGCATGAGGCTGCTGGGAAAGATGGTGGCATCATTCGAAGCAGTACCCTACGGTCAATTCCATTCAAGGAAGTTGCAAAGGGCCATACTGTCAGCCTGGAACAAAAAAGTTCAGGCTCTGGACTTACCAATGTCCTTGTCCCCTTCCGTTCGCAGGAGCCTCCGCTGGTGGTTGGTTCCCCAGAATCTGGAAAGAGGGAAATCCTTCAGTCCGATTTCCTGGAAGGTGGTCACTACAGATGCCAGCCTTGTAGGCTGGGGAGCAGTACTGGAGCAATGGTCTCTCCAGGGCAAGTGGTCAGAAGCAGAAAGGGCCCTGCCCATCAATCTCTTAGAGATACGAGCAGCCCGGTATGCCCTAGTAGCATGGACATCCAAACTCCAAGGGTCCCCTGTCAGAGTTCAGTCAGACAATGCCACAGCAGTGGCATATATCAATCGTCAGGGGGGCACCAGGAGTCGTGCAGCCCAAAGGGAGGTAAATTACATCCTGAGATGAGCAGAAAGATATGTCCCAGCCATATCTGCGGTATTCATTCCAGGGGTGGAGAATTGGAAGGCGGACTTTCTAAGTCGCCAACAATTATGCCCAGGGGAATGGTCCCTTCATCCCGAGGTTTTCCGGACAATATGTCAGCGGTGGGGAACACCGGATGTAGATCTGCTAGCATCCAGATTCAACGCAAAGGTGGACAGGTTTGTCTCTTGGACAAGGGATCCCCTAGCTTGCGGCTCGGATGCCCTAGTGTTCCCTTGGGATCAGTTCAAGCTGATATATGCATTCCCACCGCCACAATTGTTACCTCGATTACTCCGCAGAATCAGGGTAGAAAAGAAACCAGTGATTCTGGTGGCTCCAGCGTGGCCCCGAAGAGCATGGTACGCGGAGATTGTAAAAATGTCTGTGGGGAGTCCTTGGACCCTCCCACATCGTCCGGACCTGCTTTCGCAGGGACCGATATACCACCCTTCCTTACCAGCCCTAGGTTTGACGGCCTGGCTATTGAAGCCCACATTCTAAAAAAGAGAGGGCTCTCTAATGCTGTGGTGTCTACCATGATCAATGCCAGGAAACCGGTATCCAGGCAGATCTACTATAGAATCTGGAAGGCGTACATCGCCTGGTGTAAGGCCAGGAAATGGCATCCACGTAAATACGTAATAGGTAGGATTCTGGACTTCCTACAATGGGCTGTAGATAGGAAGCTTGCCTTGAGTACTATCAAGGGTCAGATTTCGGCCTTGTCAATATTTTTTCAAAGGCCCTTGGCTTCGCATTCACTAGTCAAAGCCTTTATACAAGGAGTGATGCGTATTAGTCCTCCGGTTAATATTCCCATATGTCCATGGGATCTAAACTTGGTTCTGTCGGTTCTACAGAAACAACCATTTGAACCATTACAGCATATTTCCTTAGTGCTTCTCACCAGGAAATTGATTTTTCTAGTAGCCATTTGTTCGGCTAAAAGAGTATCGGAATTAGCAGCTATGTCCTGTAAGGAGCCATATCTGGTTATCCATAAGGACAGAGTAGTGTTACGTCCTCATCCAGCCTTTCTTCCTAAGGTGGTATCGAGGTTTCATTTGAACCAAGATGTGGTTCTTCCTTCTTTTTTCCCCAAACCTACTTCGGTAGAGGAAAAGTTATTGCATTCTTTGGATGTAGTAAGAGCAGTTAAAGCTTATCTAAAAGCCACTGCTCAGATTCGCAGAACGGATACTTTGTTTATTCTGCCGGAAGGCCCCAGAAAGGGTCAGGCAGCGTCAAAATCTACTTTAGCCAAGTGGATTCGACAGGTCATAATACAAGCCTATGGCTTGAGAAGTAGACCGCCTCCGTTCAAAGTTAGGGCGCACTCCACGAGAGCAGTTGGAACTTCATGGGCAGTGCATCACCAGGCCTCCCTGGCTCAAATCTATAAGGCCGCAACATGGTCTTCGGTACACACGTTTACTAGGTTCTACCAGGTGGACGTTAGAAGTCAGGAGGATGTCGCCTTTGGGCGCAGTGTGTTGCAGGCCGCAAAAGATCCTCATGTCTGATAGCGCTCAGCTTATATATGGTGTATCCCCCCCCTCATTTGGCATTGCTTTGGGACGTCCCACATAGTAATGACTATGTCGCTCTGTGTCCCGTGATGTACGAGAAAGAAAATAGGATTTTTATAACAGCTTACCTGTAAAATCCTTTTCTTGGAGTACATCACGGGACACAGAGCTCCCGCCCCTCTTTAGGGACACTTATTGCTTTGCTACAAAACTGAGGTGCTCCCGGATGGGAGGGGCTTATATAGGGGAGGATACTTCCGGTTTTGGAAGTTGCCAGTGCCAGCACCTGACGGTATCTATATAACCCATTAGTAATGACTATGTCGCTCTGTGTCCCGTGATGTACTCCAAGAAAAGGATTTTACAGGTAAGCTGTTATAAAAATCCTATTTTTCTGAAATACCTGCATCAGAAAATATACGACCCTTTGATGAACAGATGGTGCTGATGTCCATAGAAAGTCAAAGTATTAGAGAAAATACAGGGGAAATTTGTTCAGGCAGGACAATTGCTTGTGACATTTGTCCACAAAATGTTTTATACAGTTGTACTCATAAGTTTACATACCCTGGCAGAATTTATGATTTCTTGGCCATTTTTCAGAGAATATAAATAACACAAAAACTTTTCTTTCACTCATGGTTAGTGTTTGGCTGAAGCCATTTATTATTAATCAACTGTTTTTACTCTTTTCAAATCATAATGGCAACAGAAACTACCCAAATGACCCTGATCAAAAGTTTACATACCCCAGTTCTTTATACCGTGTATTGCCCCCTTTACCATCAATGAGAGCTTGAAGTATTTTGTGGTATTTGTGGATGAGGCTCTTTATATTCTCAGATGGTAAAGCTGCCCAATCCTCTTGGCAAAAAGCCTCCAGTTCCTGTAAATTCTTGGTCTTGCATGAACTGCATGTTTGAGATCTCCCCAGAGTGGCTCAATGATATTGAGGTCAGGAGACTGAGATGGCCACTCCAGAACCTTCACTTTATTCTGCTGTAGCCAATGACAGGTCTTGGCCTTGTGTTTTGGATCATTGTCATGTTGGAATGTCCAAGTACTTCCCATGTGCATCTTCCTAGCTGATGAATGTAAATGTTCCTCCAGTATTATTTGATAACATACCGCATTCATCTAGCCATCAGTTTTGACCAAATTTCCTGTGCCTTTGTAGCTCACACATCCCCCAAAACATCAGCGATCCACCTCCATGTTTCACAGTAGGAATGGTGTACCTTTCATCATAGGCCTTGTTGACTCCTCTCCAAATTAAGTGTTTATGGTTGTGAGCAAAAAGCTCAATTTTGGTCTCATCACTCCAAATGACTTTGTGCCAGAAGGTTTGAGGTTTGTCTCTGTGCTGTTTGGCGTATTGTAAGTGGGATAGTTTGTGACATTTGCGTAGTAATGACTTTCTTCTGGTGACTCGACCATGCAGCCCATCTTTCTTCAAGTGCCTCCTTATTGTGTATCTTGAAACAGCCACACCACATGTTTTCAGAGAGTCCTGTATTTCACCTGAAGTTATTTGTGGGGTTTTCTTTGCATCCCAAACAATTTTCCTGGCAGTTGTGGCTGAAATTTTAGTTGGTCTACCTGACCGTGGTTTGGGTTCAACAGAACCCCTCATTCTCCACTTCTTGATTAGAGTTAGAACACTGCTGATTGGCTTTCTCAATTCTTTGGATATCTTTTTATATCCCTTTCCTGTTTTATACAGTTCAACTACCTTTTCCCACAGATCCTTTGACAATTCTTTTGCTTTCCCCATGACTCAGAATCCAGAAACGTCAGTGCAGCACTAGATGAAAGATGCAAGGGTCTGTCAGAAGTCCAGAAACTCATTGACCTTTTATACACACACACTAATTACAAGCAAGCAGATCACAGGTGAGGATGGTTACCTTTAATAGCCATTCAAACCACTTTGTGTCAACTTGTGTGCATGTTATCAGGCCAAAATCACCAGGGTATGTAGACTTTTGATCAGGGTCATTTTGGTAGTTTCTGTCGTCATTATGATTTAAAAAGAGTAAACACAGTTGATTGATAATAAATGGCTTCAGCCAAACACTAACCAGGAGTGAAAGAAATGTTCTGTGTTATTCATATTCTCTGAAAAATGGCCAAGAAATCATAAATTCTGCCAGGGTATGTAAACTTATGAGCACAACTGTATATAGACCCCAATAGGTAGAAGGTAATTGACATGATCTTGCATATGGAAAGTTACATCCAAAATATCTTTGTTATACTTGTTATAATAAAAAAAAAATAATTCCCCAAGTAAACAAAGATAAGTCAAAGTTCTAGATGACTCTTTTTTCTACAGAATTTCCAAAGAAACTGAATCCTTGCCAATTGTGGTATCAGAAAGTAAATAAATAATGAAAGCAGTTGATGGCACAATTCCAATACTCGGCATACCTGAAAAATGGAAGAACGAAAGTCTTTAATTATTGTGTGCAATATCCGTGATATCTTTGTGGCCCAAACAAAGCAGATGTTTTCAGTGTGATTGTCTAATCCAGGCGCTCCCTCTAGTGGCTACCCCTGGTAGCAGACTCTGGAGGCTCTGGGTTGATAAGTATTTACCATTTTTTTTATACCAGTGTGCAAGTGTGTTGGTTTTTTGTTTTTAGTATTTTGATGTAAAACGGGCATGTTTGTTTCAGAAAAGGTCAACTGTACTAAAGTTTGAATCTTCTAAGCTGTGCTTTGTTCTCTCAGATCCTGTTTGCCACAGAGACGTTCGCCATGGGAGTAAACATGCCGGCTCGTACGGTGGTGTTCGATTCAATCCGAAAACATGATGGCACCAACTTCCG
The DNA here is from genome assembly GCA_029206835.1 of Rana muscosa. Lineage (NCBI taxonomy): Eukaryota > Metazoa > Chordata > Amphibia > Anura > Ranidae > Rana > Rana muscosa. The sequence goes on along the minus strand of CM055125.1, from coordinate 19,502,046 downwards.
AGACCTGACTCCAGGTATGATTGTCCCTGTAGGGAAGTCATCCAATTCACTGTTCTTGCATGCACTGATAAGACTTGCTACAAGGATGCTGGAACCACCCAAATCTTACTTAAGCAGCCCACAGATTAATCTTCTTCATTCAACTACATCAGGGATATGCAATTAGCGGACCTTCAAAACTACAAGTCCCATCATGCCTCTGGGTGTCATGCTTGTGGCTGTCAGTCTTGCTATGCCTCATGGGACTTGTAGTTCTGCAACAGCTGGAGGTCCGCTAATTGTATATCCCTGAACTAGTGGGTTCTACAAAAAAAGACTGACCCATTCCCCCACCCACACATTCCAGGCAGATGGGGGGAATCGCTCCCGCTGAGCTATTGTGTTCTGACAGCAGAGAGACTTCCTTGCGGTCGGAATACACTGATCAGAGCTGCCGGCTATAGCCGGTCGCACTGATCAAGCGGCATTTATTTGACAAGCTGGTTGTACAGAAGGCGATTGGTAGATTGACATCTGTACAGCCACTGTCTCTGTACATGGATCGAAATTCAGCTGGTCCCTGCTGAAAATTGTCAGCCGACATGGGTGGCATCCAATCAGATGCAGTCATTGTTAAATTGATTGTAAAGTCTTTTCTCTTATCATCCATGGACTGACACGGTGTGTCTTTACACTTTACACGTGGGTTATGTCCCTGCTTGCAGGAGAAGACCTAGGCAGAATGTGAGATGTTATACATACATTCTAAAAGCCAGAGCTGAACAGCCCCACCCAGGGGGCGGTCCCTCCGGGCATAACCCTCCCACTACAGTCAGCAGACTTCAGTTTTTTTCTGCCTAGCAGAAGGAGAAGACGTGGCTCCCTCAGGAGCCAGTCTCCTGACCTATTTTATTCCTTTTTGGAATTCTTTTTTATTTTATTTTTGAGAATCTTCTATCAACTGTCGGCTGGGCAACAGGTTGGGTACAAGATATCCTCGTAGTCTTCCCTGTCCGACCATCGAGCGTGCTGATCCTCGCCTTGTGTGCGTGAGACTCAGTTCACGACAGGCCCCATGACTCCAGGGGTGGCCGGGTTTGCTTTCATGCTCCCACGGTCCTCTCAAGACTGAACAGCTCCTGACTGACTGTATCTTTCGCGGTGGACCGGGCCGACAGCTACTAAGTACTGCACTGTGATAGTCCTGTCAGAAACACCAGTGTGTCCCTCAGGGGACGGGTAAGTAGTCTCTCCTGCCTGCAGGTGAGTACAAAGGGCTGTGTGTTTCTCTGTGGGGGATTTTCCCTGTCTCCCCCTGTATTTTATTGTCGCTCTCTGTCACCATTACTGGCGCTGGCTGTGTGGGGTGCTTGGGGGTCACACTGTTCTTGGGGGGCTCATGCTGGTCTGCAATGTATGCCTTGGGGCTTTTTTGTGTGGTTTTTTTTTTTTGGAGCCTGAGCTCCGAGTGGCGCTATGCGTGTGTGCTGTTTCATTTTAACTGCGTCATGGCGGCCATCTTGCCGCGGATCGCCTCAGTGAAGTGCGGCGGCCATTTTCTTGTAGCCCGCGCGCTTTTCAGCACTAGTTTGGCCTCTAGCACTGCTATAGCAGCGCGAATCTCCTCACAGTCTCCTCACAGCTTACCAGCGCTGACACAGCGCGGTACAGACAGCGGAACTAAGTGGTCCCTGGTCCGGTTTGGTGAGTCCCCTGGGCGCCCCCTCAGTCAGCACAGCCTGTGGGTGGACTTTTTATCTGAGAGAGTCTCAGAGAGGGACAATATGGAGTCTGTGTCACCAGATTCCCCTAAAAATGTCAGTGGCAACAGGCAGTGCTTCAGCACTGCGGTCCCTATGGACCTGTTGTGGGCAGCCCTGGAATCAATTTCTGACCAGGATGGGAGCTGTGTGCAAGCGCAAGGTGCAAAAAGGCGCCCTCTCCCCACTTTATCTACTCGAGGGCAGTGCGCTGATTCAGATATGGGCCTAGCCACTATCGCTCAGGACCCTAGTTCTGAATGTATGGATGGTTTTGAACAGGACATTCCTTATGAGGGAAACTCCAGTTCTGAGTCCGTAAATGACAGGGCGCTTGTTAGTGTGCTCATGACTGTGGTGAGGGACACTCTCAAGCTCAAATGCTGCGGATGCAGAACCTCAGGCGGATACTGTCTCCTTTGGTTCTTTTAAGGCCAGGCCTTCTAAAGGGGTTTTTTCCATTGTACTTTCTTTGACCAGCTCATTGATAAGGTCTGGGAAAAGCCGCAGAAGAATTTTTTTATGGTCCCGCGGCGTTTGTCTATCAGGTACCCCTTGAAGATGCCCTACTTAAAAAGTGGGCTTCTCCCCCAGTGGTCGATCCTCCAGTCGCCCGGTTGAACAAGGCCATCACTCTCCCGATGGAGGGGACTCCTGCATTTGAGGACCCCACTGACAGGAGGTCAGAAGTGGTGAGCAGAACCATGTTTGCCTTGTTGGGATCCGCCCTACGACCTGTGGTAGCGGTGACCCTTGTGTCAAAAACACTTACAGGTTGGGCAAAAATGTTGCACCTAGCTGTACAGGAGCATATTCTTCCTCCAGACACAGTTGCTCTGGCCCACCCAACTGGTTCAGGGCCTGCTTTCTGTGTGCGACGCCACGCTGAACGCGGCCCCTTTAATATCCAGGGCCTCTGTCTCGGCGGTGGTATTGCGTCGTCTTATCTGGTTGAAATGCTGGTCTGCTGACCTAGCCTTAGGAAGCTCCTGACGGATCTACTATTTTAAAGGCGGTAGACATTTCGGTGCTGCTCTGGATGACATCGTCATGGATGTCACGGGAGGTAAACGCACTCTTCTTCCTTAGACTAGCAAGGGTGAGGAGGCCCGCCGCAAACAGGGGCCTTCCTTTCCAGCAAAACAGGTTTTTTTTCGTCAGTCAGAGTCCACAGGTAGGCCCTCTCAGACTGATGGCAGTGCGGCTGGTGGGCACAAGTGCCCCTGGGTGCGTAAGCCAAACAAGCGGCTCCCAAGCCCGCCTCCGCGTGAAGTCTTGCCTCCGCCCGACTCTGGGGTGGGGGGACGACTTCGCAGGTTCACGGATCGGTGGACCTCCCGAATCTCCGACTGGTGGGTGTGCGAGGTGGTCACCTCAGGTTATAGGATAGTATTCCGATCCTGGCCCCCACACAGATTCTTTCCCTTGAATCTTTCTCTCCTTCCTACCTGTCGGGCAGCCCTCTTGGGGGCTGTACAGGTTTGATCAGGTCCGGAGTGATTGCGCCGGTTCCGTCACAGGAGAGTTTTCAGGGATTCTGCTCGAATCTGTTTGTCGTCCCAAAAATAGGACGTGGTTCGACCTATCCTGGACCTCAAGGCCCTGAATGCCTTCGAGAAGGTGCAGAAATTCCGCATGGGATCCATTCGCACGGTGATCGCTACACTCCACCAAAGGGATTTTCTTCTGGCGTCCTTGGACTTCAAGGACGCCTACTTGCATGTTCCGATCTGCGCAAGTCACCAGAAGTTTCTGCGCCTTGCGATCAGCGAAGTCCACTCTCGATTGTGGCTCTTCCTTTCGGCCTTGCCTCGGCATCAAGGGTGTTCACCAAGGTGCTTGCTCCGGTTCTAGCCTTCTGTTACAGCGAGGTATTGCTGTCGTGGGCTATCTGGACGGTCTTCTGCTATGAGCAGAAAGTGGCTCAGACTTAGAGGAAAGGTGACTATCGTCAATTAGACCCTCAGGGACCTCGGGTGGTTCCTGAACATTCAGGAGTCAGTCCTGGTCCCGACTCAGTGTCTGGAGTCTCTAGTTCTGGTTCTGGACTCCTTGGAGGCAAGGTATCCTACCTCTGGAGTAGTTGCTGACACTTCAGTCTGCGGTGCGGGTGCTGACATCCCGAACATGGTTGTCAATCCGTTGTTTGCATGAGAGTCCCGGGACTCCTGGTGGCCTCCTTCGCGGCCGTTCCGTATGCCCAATCACACACCAGGGCATTGCAGAAGGAGATCTTGTCCACCTGGGACAAATCCCCGTTGTCCTTGGATCTTCGGATCCAGGTGATTCACCTGGTCAGGGCGTCCCTGACAGGGTGGTTGGGACCCTCGGCTCTTCGGTCCGGAAAGTCGTTCCCCTCCCATCCAATGGACGGTACTCACGACGGACGCCAGCCTGACGGGCTGGGGTGGAGTCTGGGGAGTCCTGTCGGCTCAAGACCTTGGACTCCGGACGAGCCCGTTTACCAATCACTGTTCTGGAAATGCGGGCCATCAGACTGTGTCTCTCCTCAGGTCGGAGAGAGTACGGGGTCGCTCCATCAGGAGCCAGTCGGACAACGCCACGGCGGTGGCGTATGTAAACCATCACGGGGGGACTCGGAGCTCAGCTGCGGCTTCCGAGGTAATCCGTATCCTGAAGTGGGCCGGAAGAAACGTGTCGGCTCTGTAGGGGCGGACTATCTGAGTCGCCAATCGCCAGATGCCGGACCAGGAAGAGTGGTCCTTGCATATTTCAACTCCTTTGCCGACGGGGGGGCACGTCGGATGTGGACCTGATGGCCTCTCGACTCAGTCGCAAGGGTCGAGGTTGTGGCCAGATCCAGGGATCCTTGGGCGATGACTCGGATGCGTTGGTGGCCCCATAGGGTCCTTATCGCCTGATATAAACTCCGGTGATCCTAATTGTTCCGGATTGGCCTCAGCGTCACTGGTACGCTGATCTGGTACGTCTCGTTGCGGACGTTCCCTGGCGGTTGCCGATGAGGGAGGACCTTCAGTCTCAAGGTCCTATGTTTCATCCGGCTTACAGTCTCTGGCTTTAACGGCAGAGCTGTTAAAAGCCAGGTATTGAGGGACCGAGGTCTCTCGGACTCTGTCATTTTGACCATGTTAAGGACACGGAAGTCTTCCTCCAGGCAGATCTATCACCGTGCCTGGAAAGCTTATATCGCCATATGCAAAGCGCTGGACTGGATTCCTCGGACGTATTCCGTCCCCAGAATCCTGCGTCCTCTACAGTGTGGAGTGACCCAAAAGCTTGCTTTGAGTACCATCAAGGATCAGATTTCGGCCTTGGCCGTCTTCTTTCAGCGACTTCTACCGGGTCATTTCTTGGTTAGCACCTTGTGTTGGGGGTTCGCCATGTGCTCCCTCCTGTCAAGCCTTCTCTCCCACCGTGGGATCTGAATTTGGTGCTCTGGGTCCTCCAGGAACCTCCTTTTTGGGAATATCCGGGATATTCCTCTCTTGTCTTGTCTCAGAAGGTGGCCTTTTAGTGGCAATCACTTCTGTTTGACGAGTGTCTGAGTTGGCGGCTTTGTCCTGCAAGTCGCCATATTTAGTCATCCATAAGGATAAGGCGGTGTTGCATCCGCGACCTTCCTTTTTGCCAAAGGTGGTGTCGACCTTTCACCTACATGAGGACATTGTCCTCCCGTCCTTGTGTCCTCACCCATCGCATCCCAGAGAGTTTGCGCTGCACATATTGGATGTGGTACGAGCCTTACGGGTGTACCTGTCTGCTACTGCTTCTATTCGGAAGTCCGACTCACTGTTTGTGACTGCCCCTGGTCCATAACAGGGCCAAGCGGTTTCGTCTGCCATCATTTTTAGGGGAATCAGACAAACCGTCATTCAAGCCTATGCTCTCAAAGGGCGGGCGCCTCCCTTTCCGGTTACGGCGCATTCCACCAGGGCAATTGGTGCTTCCTGGGTTTTCCGACATCAAGCGTCGGTTGCACAAGTGTGCAAGGCGGCGACCTGGTCGTCTGTTCATACCTTTTAAGTTTTTTATAAGGTTGATGTGGCTGCATCTTCGGATGCTTCCTTCGGCCGCAGGGTGCTGCAGGCCGCTGTTTAAAGTTGCGACTCCTCCGTTGAGGAGATCTGCCTTCTTGGAGTGGAAGTTTTTGGTTTTTCCATTTATACTGCTCCCATCCCTCTTGACACTGCTTTGGGACATCCCACGTGTAAAGTGTAAAGACACACCGTGTCAGTCCATGGATGATAAGAGAAAATAGGATTTTTTGTACTCACCGTAAAATCCTTTTCTCTGACATCCATGGACTGACACGTCACCCACCCTTCCTTTTTAAGTTTGTACTGCTTTGTTACGAACTGAAGTCTGCTGACTGTAGTGGGAGGGTTATGCCCGGAGGGACCGCCCCCTGGGTGGGGCTGTTCAGCTCTGGCTTTTAGAATGTATGTATAACATCTCACATTCTGCCTAGGTCTTCTCCTGCAAGCAGGGACATAACCCACGTGTAAAGTGTAAAGAGACACCGTGTCAGTCCATGGATGTCAGAGAAAAGGATTTTACGGTGAGTACAAAAAATCCTATTTTTTTTAAATTAAAATAATAAACAGGTTTATACTTCCCTACATTGTGCATTGGTATTGCTCAGAGCGCCCTTGAACCTCCTCTTTTGGGGTCCCCCACCAGCGCTCTCTGCTCCTTCTCTTCTGTCTCCTCCCCCATAGCAATATGCTTTCTATGGGGCAGATGCGCGGGCACGCTCCTGAGCCAGGCTCAGTGCATCCATTAAAACACACAGTGCAGCTTGGACCTGCCCCCTGCTCCTCACTGAATTTGATAGACAGCAGCAGGAGCCAATGTCTCCCGCTGCTATTAGCAAAGCCTGCGAGATGAGGAAGAGCAGAGAGAAGACCTGCAGCTGGGCACAGCACTGGATTGATACAGGAGCAAGGTAACTGTTAGGGTGGGGGAGGCAAAACCAAGCTGCCTGCACGGCCCAATAAAAATGTTAATCGGCTGCTTTGTCATTATTGTCCTTTGTTGGCAGGAAACAAATCGCATAACCACATAGTGAAGTTGATAACATCAATCCTAAGGCCCCTTTCACACTGGGACGGGAGGTGCGGTGGCGGTATAGCGCCGATACTTTTAGCGGCGCTATACCGTCTGAATTGCGGTGGTATTCGGCCGCTAGCGGTGCGGTTTTAACCCCCACTAGTGGCTGAAAAAGGGTTAATACCGCCGGCAATGCGCCTCTGCGGTTTCCCATTGCTTTCAATGGGAAGGAGCGGTAAACACACCGCTCCTCTTACCGCTCCAAAGATGCTGCTAGCAGGACATTTGGAGCGGTCCCGCCAGCGCATCGCCTCAGTGTGATAGCCCTCCGGCTTTCACACTGAGACTGCAGGGCAGGAGTTTTTCAGGCGGTATTTAGGTGCTATTTTTAGCGCTAAAATGCCTGAAAAACTCCTCAGTGTGAAAGGGGTCTAAAGCAGAACCATAATCAAGATGAACTATTTTTAATCCTTATGCTGCTAGCATTAGTAAATGGATAGGGAGGTATAGAAAGGATGGGCTTTCCTAGCCAAGCACACCCTCCTCCCTGCATGCCTGAGCTAAGTGAAGATGGATTCCAGGAAATAAATGCTACTTGAATTATCTGCCCTTACTCAAGATGGCAAGATGGCCTTGGCTAGAAATGCTAGGGGGGTGTTTTTCAAAGTGATATCCCAACAAGATAAAGCATGGAGACATGGATGGATGGATGGCTGAGTTTTCTTTGAATATTAAAGTAATTTTAAATAGACATGTGCAATTCGTTTACTTCCAAATTAGTTTTTTTAAGGAATTTAGACAAATTCGTTAATTCGGAAATATCCAAACTTTCGAATTTCCACATTTTTTCGAAAGTTCGTAAATTCAAAATTCGAAAATCTGAAAATTTAAAATTTCGAAAATTTGGAAATCCAAAAATAAGTATGAAAATTCAAAAGAATGAAAATTCGAAAATCTGAAATATTAACTGACTAATAACTTAACTATTACTAACTATTAAATTCTAGGTATTGGAATTTCCTTTCAAATTTGGCTCTTAGTGAACTTAACTAATTTGAATTTATCTGAAGTTACGAATTATCTGAAATAACGAATGCCGCATCTAAACGAATGGAACGTAACAAATTAATAATAATAAATAACAATAATAATAATAATAAAAACGTATTATTATTATTTTGTTCCGTTCCATTTGTTTAGATGCGGCATTCTTTATTTCTGATAATTTGTAACTTCAGATAAATTCGTTACGTTCACTAACAGCCAAATCTGAAAGGAAATTCCAATACCTAGAATTTAATAGTTGGTTATTATTTAGAATTTTGGGATTTTCGTTCTTTCAAATTTTTGGCGTTTCTTTTCTTATTTTTGGATTTTTGAATTTCCAAATTGTCGCATTTTCAAAATTTCAAAATTTACGAATGTTCGAATTTACGAATGTTCGAATTTACGAATGTTCGAATTTACGAATGTTCGAATTTACGAATGTTAGAATTTACGAATGTTCGAATTTACGAATGTTCGAATTTACGAATTTTCGAATCTTTCGAATTTATGAAAAAAACTAAAGAAACAAAAACAAACACATTTTTTCGGCAGTGCACATGTCTGAAGTTTTTTTACCTTCATGTATTCTATGTATGAAGGTAAGAAAACTTCTGTATCCAGCTCTCCCCCAACCCTCCAACCCCCCCCCCCCCCCCTTACACCTACCTGAGCCCCATTGCGATTCAGCACAGTGCATGAAAGTAGCGTCTCTCTCTGCTCTGCCTCTCCTCACAGGGCAGATCCATAACTATGTAAATTAAACTCTATGATGAGGGAGCGGGGGGGGGCGTGCCCCGCTGTCTGTGTCTAGGGACGCAGGTGGGGGGCTCGGGAGTGAGCCTGCATGAGTGGCCCCATAGGAAGTGGCACCTTATGGGGGCACTGGATGAAGAGGAGGAGCTAGGAGTGCTGGCGGGGGACCTGAGAAGAAGAGGTTTGGGGCTTAGCGGTGCAAAACCATTACACAGAGCATAAAAGTATAACCTATTTTTTATTGTTGCAAAAAAATTACAATTAGAAACATTTTAAAAATGAATTAAAAGCATTTTCAGTTTGTGGTGTTCAGACACGGGTTAGTTTCACTTTTAGGTAAACTCTGTCAATGTACTTCTCTTATATGTTTCATTTCCAGTGAGAGTGTTATGTTATGTCTGTTCCATAGCTGCAAAAATACCTGGGATCTTATGGTGACAACATTGCTCTTCCATAGATACAGTACAGTGAGTGTTGTCACTGGACATGTGCAACTCGTTTTGTTCCGAATTCTTTTGTTAACGAATTTCGACAAATTCCGAAATGTCCAAATTAACGAAAACCCGTTTAACAAACTTTTCCAAATATTCAAAAATTTGAATATTCAAAAAATTGTAAATTCAAAAAAAATCGTAAATTCAGAAATTAAAAAAAAATCAGAAATTCCAAAAGAAATCGTGAATTCTAAAAAATTGGAAATTCGAAAAAATTCGTAAGTTCGAAAAACATCGTAGATTCAGAAATTCGAGAAAAACAAAACAAAACAGAAATTTGAAAGAAATCGGAAATTTAAAAATCTGAAATAATAACTTAACTATTACTAGCTATTAAATTACTGTATTGGCGTATAACACTCACTTTTTTACCCTGAAAATAGAGGGTAAACGGTGCCTGCGTGTTATACGCAGGGGGCTGTGGAGCGTTTTTTTCCTAAAACTTCCCTCTTAAAGTTATAGTTAAGTGTTATACGCCATATGTATTGGAATTTCCTTACAAATTTGGCTGTTAGTGGACATAACGAATATGAATTTATCTGAAGTTACAAATTATCCGAAATAACGAATGCCGCATCTAAACGAATGGAACGTAACAAATTAATAATATTAAATTACAATAATAATTATAAAAACATTTTATAATTATTGATTTGTTACGTTCCATTCATTTAGATGCGGCATCCGTTATTTCGGATAATTTGCAACTTTGGATAAATTCGTATTCGTTACGTTCACCAACAGCCAAATTTGAAAGGAGATTCCAATACCTACCTATAATTTAAAGGGGAGGTTCACCTTTACAGAAAACTCTAAGGTGAACTTACTCAGGTCCCCCTCCTCGCCCCTACCCCCCCGGTCCTACTGACCTGGACCGCCGTAATCTCCAGTTCTAAGCCCCGGTATATCCGCGTCAGGAGCCGGGGCTCCTCTCTCCATCCTCGCGTCTTCTTCATAGCTGACAGGACGGGCTATGCGGCTGCTGATCGGTCAGAGCTTCCCATGTGACGGTGCTGACCAATTAGAATGCTCCAAAATGTCCCCCTGACAAGGGACGTTTTGGACATTCAGATTAGGGGATCTCTAAGCCCCGGACACCTGGCTTTTCTGATTTTTTTTGAATATACAAATTTTTCACATTTCCGATTTTTTATTTATTTATTTTTTCCGAATTTGTTCGAATTTCCGTTTTTTTTTTTAATTTACAAATTGCGATCATAACAAATGACTTGAAAAAAAACAAAAAAAACAAATGCTACGAAAACGAACAAATTTTTCGGCAGTGCACATGTCTAGTTGTCACCCTGGAACTACAATAACCTCCCCGTCTTCTGTTCTTCATGTCATAGAGGGGAGGGGTTCTCCTGCTCCCAGATAGATAGAAATAGTGTTATTGATGGGCAGTAAGCACAGGAAGTTATATGCTGCCAAAATTTCTGGCAGGATCAACAAGTTTTTATTTGCATTTTATTAAAGACCTTAAACAAAACACTTCCGGCGGTATATTTAACAGGCCAAAAGGGACCAGATAAGAGAAATTCATTGTTATGGTTACTGATAGGCAGTGAGCACAGGAAGTTCTATGATGACAAGATTTCAGTGGCACTTGATTGCAAATCAAGTCTTGGTATAATTTGCTGTTTCTGTTTATAGGAGAATATATACAGATGGCCGGCCGTGCTGGACGGCGAGGTTTGGACAATACTGGTATGGTGATAATATTATGTAAATCAGCCGTGCCGGAGATGGGCGATTTGCACAGGATGATGCTGGTGAGTAGCAGACAAAGTGTAGATCAGAATGTAACTTACAATATGTATGGAATGATGTGCAAAGTGCATTAAAGGGGTTGTAAAGGTAAAAGTTTTTTCACCTTAATGCATCCTATGCATTAAGGTGAAAAAACATCCGACAATACCGCCCCCGAGCCCCCGTTTTACTTACCTGAGCCCTCGAAAGTCCCACGTTCGCCCCCGTCATCCTCCTCAATTCTGAGCCTGGCCGTTGATTGGCTACACTGGATGGATTGAAAGCAGCGCAGCCATAGGCTCACATTGCTGTCAATCACATCCAATGACACGGCGTGCTGGGGGGCGGTGCCGAGTGATACAATGAGCTGCCATAGCCGCCGGCTGTATCACTGGAGCGCGCCCGCAATCACTCACCACCATGCGAGCTCGCTCACATATAGGTGGTGAGTTGTTGCGGGGAGGAGCCGAGACAGCCGCCGAGGGACCCCAGAAGACCAGGTTCGGGGCCACTCTGTGCAAAACGAGCTGCACAGTGGAGGTAAGTATACCATGTTTGTTATTTAAAAAAAATAAAAAAAAATCATACCCTTTAATTAGATAACCAATCAGATTTCATCTTTCACAGATCTACAGTAAACAAAAATCTGATTGGATGTTAGAAGTTACTGCAGTTTGTACATCCCGATTGCTCCTTGGTGTATAAATATGTCTTGTGTAACTTCTCTTGCTCAGGGGAAGCCCACTCAGTTACAATCCCAGTTTCGACTCACATACTCCATGATCCTGAATCTACTCCGAGTGGAAGCGCTGAGAGTGGAAGACATGATGAAGAGAAGTTTTGCAGAAGCCAGAACACAAAAAGACACCAAGGTGAGTATAAGCTTTAAAGGAGAAAAGTGGGATCTTAAAAACCAAACATAAACTGTATACTTACCTTTGTGGCTGTAGCAACAGTCCAATGCGCTGCAGCTCTTCCCCACCGGCTCTAAGACCGAGAACTGTTCGATCACACGACCACTGATTGCTCAGTTCTTGGTTTTCACTGAGCAGAGAGCAGTGATGGTCAGTCTGTGCTCTCTGCTCTGCACCTCCAGTGCTCACTGGAGCCCTGGGCTGGGGAGGGGGTGGGGAGCGGCTGGCGGGAGAGGCTGAGCCAGCTGCTGGATAGGCATCTAGGTGGATACCGACATTGTCAGGATCCCTGCAGAGCTTGGATCAGCTCTGTGACATCAGGCAACAGCAGACTTCAGCTTGCTGTCAGCTAAATCTGTCTCACAGGAGTGCAGAAATAAGTAGTGTTCTGTGATCCAGAAGAGAAGTATGGCCAAAGCCTTGGAGAAATAAAGGGTTGACTTAGTTAAAATTGAGAAAATATTGAGTTATTGCCTATACATATTGAAGAGGAAGCTTTGAATCTGCTATGACTTTGTCCTCCTGCAGGGTGACACAGACAGAAGGGAACTACGAGTCTATATTCCTCCTGCAGGGTGACACAGACAGACAGATGGGAGCCAATAGTCTGTCCTCCTGCAGGGTGATACAGACAGAAGGGGGGCTATGAGTCTGTCCTCCTCCTGCAGGGTGACACAGACAGAAGGGGGCTATGAGTCTGTCCTCCTCCTGCAGGGTGACACAGACAGAAGGGGGCTATGAGTCTGTCCTGCTCCTGCAGGGTGATACAGACAGAAGGGGGCTATGAGTCTGCCCTGCTCCTGCTGGGTGACACAGACAGAAGGGGGCTATGAGTCTGTCCTGCTCCTGCATGGTGACACAGACAGAAGGGAACTACGAGTCTATATATTCCTCCTGCAGGGTGACACAGACAGATGGGAGCCAATAGTCTGTCCTCCTGCAGGGTGATACAGACAGAAGGGGGCTATGAGTCTGTCCTGCTACTGCAGGGTGACACAGACAGAAGGGGGCTATGAGTCTGTCCTCCTCCTGCAGAGTGATACAGACAGAAGGGGGGCTTTGAGTCTGTCCTCCTCCTGCAGGGTGACACAGACAGAAGGGTGCTATGAGTCTGTCCTGCTCCTGCAGGGTGACACAGACAGAAGGGGGCTATGAGTCTGTCCTGCTCCTGCAGGGTGATACAGACAGAAGGGGGCTATGATTCTGTCCTGCTCCTGCTGGGTGACACAGACAGAAGGGGGCTATGAGTCTGTCCTGCTCCTGCAGGGTGACACAGACAGAAGGGGGCTATGAGTCTGTCCTGCTCCTGCAGGGTGACACAGACAGAAGGGGGCTATGAGTCTGTCCTGCTCCTGCAGGGTGACACAGACAGAAGGGGGCTATGAGTCTGTCCTCCTGCAGGGTGACATAGACAGAAGGGAGCTATGAGTCTGTCCTCCTCCTGCAGGGTGATACAGACAGAAGGGAGCTATGAGTCTGTCCTCCTCCTGTAGGGTGATACAGAGAGGAGGAACTCAATGCGTCTGTGCCTTGTCCTACAGGGTGACATAGAAACCCCAGTAACCTACCATAGAGATGTTTTGTTAAGAATATAGGTGGAACAAGTGGGAGGGAGAGGTGGGCCCGATTGATGGAGATTAGTGGGAGGAAGCCCTACAGGCGGTACCCACCTGCTCCTTGAATGTATCTCCTAGATCAGTGTTTCTCAACTCCAGTCCTCAAGGCGCCCCAACAGGTCATGTTTTCAGGATTTCCCTCACGTGAAATAGCCGTGGTAATTACTAAGGCAGGGAAACTGATCAAATCACCTGTGCAAAATAATGGAAAGCCTGAAAACATGACCTGTTGGGGCGCCTTGAGGACTGGAGTTGAGAAACACTGTCCTAGATTGTCGCAACTGTATTTATTGCTGGGGTGTATTATACCCCCCACAGATTGTTTGTTTGCTATGGGCTTGCGGCCCACTCCACTGTGTACCAGGTGCAGGAGAGAACATGGAGACCTAATCCACCTACTGTGGAGATGCCCGAAACTTCACCCATACTGGAAGGGGGTGGTGGACACCATAGACAGGGTGTTTCAGGTCTCGCTGCCTACAGATCCAAAACATTGCTTACTTAATATACTGGATGAGCTGGAATGGAAGGAATGTACCAGGGTGGTTGTTATTAGATCTCTTTTTCTGGCACGCAAGCTTATAATGACCCATTGGATATCGGAGGACCCTCCTGCTCTTAAAGAATGGATTAATATAATAAGAGCTATGCTCCGGAAATAAAAAATAATTTACCAGCATAGGGGTAGCACCCAGAAGTTTGAGAGGTTATGGGGACCGTGGCTGAATGTACCGGGCCTGGCCCCGGTTGATCTGATCACGGGAAGATTGCTGGGCATGGGTAACCTGAACAGGATATAAGCTAGGTGACTGGGCCTTCTTTGAGGGCACTGGCAGCCCAACACAGGACAAGGCGAGGGGTATGTTCAGATGGTCAAGAAATGTATAAGTTAAATGCGCAGACTCTGTAAACTTGTGGTTTTTATTGCTTTTAAATGCACCGGATTGTTTATGTAGCTTCGGTGTATGTCTTTTATATGCTCTTCAATAAACATTTTTTCTGGATAAAAAAAAAAGAATATAGGTGGAGGTTACATTATTCAATATATTCTACATTTATTCAACAGGCTCATGAACAGCGGATAAAGGTCCTCACCAAAACACTGGGGGACATGGGGGAAGTTGAATGCTCAGGGGACCTGGCTGACCTGCAGGACTACTTTTTGACTGTACAGGAACTCATTTGTACCAGAGAAACCTTACAGGTAAAGCACAATCCAAATACTGGACTGCCGCATTTGGAATCCAGATAGTTATTTACACTCAACCTTATGGGTGGTTTGTATTTGTTTCCTTATCTAGAGAAAGGTGGTGGAGTCCATGAATGGAATGAAATGCCTGAGCGTGGGCCGTATCATCATCATCAGCACCGAATACCACCCATGGGTGCCTGGAGTCATCCTGCAGGTAGCAATGGAGGGCTAGTGGTGGGTCAGTGAGTTTTTTTTTTTTCTTTTTGGGAAGGCATATGTCAAAAAATGATATTGTTATATGCCTTCCCAAAAAAAGGTATAATTTAACACACCAAACATAAATTATATTTAAAAAGAAGAGAATTGTTTGGTAATTGTTGTGTTTAGACTGTTGCAACTTTCAGGCTTGAACCTGATAAAAGGTATGAGAAAATAGTTTTGGACAACTCAGCTGCAAAATTCTATATGGAAATGTAGACATAGAAAAATGACGGCAGAAAAAGACTAATGCCGCATACACACGACCGTTTTTAATGACGAGAAAAATGCAATTTTTTAAAATGGTCATTAAAAACGATTGTGTGTGGGCTTTAGAGCATTTTTCAGGACGTGAAAAATGGCAATGAAAAATTTGGAACATGCTCTAATTTTTATCGTCGTTTTTCTCGTCATGAAAAACGGCCGTGTGTAGGCTTTAAAGTGGTTGTAAACCCACTAACTTTTTTTTTTTTTGCCAACCTACAAGAGAAAGGCATAATGAGCTAGTATGACTAGCATACTAGCTCATTATGTACCACTTACCTTAGATCGGGGCCCCCGAAGCAGTCCGCGTCCCTCTGTCCAGATGCAGACATCACTGCGGCGATAGCCGGAATGTTACTTCCGGGTATCGCCGCACCAGCCAATCACAGCGCCGCTCCGGCGCTGTGATTGGCCGGAGCGGCGAAGACGTGACTCCGCGCATGCGCACGGGAGCCGTCACATTCGGCTACGCCCAGCGATTGCTGGGAAGTAGCCGATTTTGTGAATGGGATTAACCCCATGAATGCGCCATTGTCTACGGCGCGCATGCGCTGTAGACAGCAGCGCCTGCATTTTTAGTAAATATCTCCTAAACCGTGTAGGTTTAGGAGATATTTCTTGCACCTACAGGTAAGCCTTAATCTAGGCTTACCTGTAGGTGCAAGTTGAAAAAGTGGGTTTACAACCACTTTAACGACGTGAAAAAAAATGCGCATGCTCAGAAGCAAGTTATGAGACGGGAGCGCTCGTTCTGGTAAAACTAGCATTCGTAATGGAGATAGCACATTCGTCACGCTGTAACGGACTGAAGAGCACGAGGCTGAAAAGCGCGAATCGTCTCTCACCAAACTTTTCTAACATGAGGATCAGCAAAAGCAGCCCAAAGGGTGGCGCCATCCGAATGGAACTTCCCCTTTATAGTGCCGTCGTACGTGTTGTACGTCACCACGCTTTACTCGAGCATTTTTTTCCACGATAGTGTGTAGGCAAGGCAGGCTTGAGAAGAATCACGTCGAGAAAAACGCAGTTTTTTCAATGACATTAAAAACGGTCGTGTGTACTAATAAGTAGTTCATCGAGTCTACCCATTTATTTATTGCAATATTTATTAAAAAAATGATTCTGTTTTTTGGGATGGGTTTTTTTTTTTTTCGTGTTAACTGTCTGAGTATAGATCTATGTTTATCCCAAACATGTTTGAAGCCATTTACTGTTGACTGTCTCACTACCTCTGCTGGTAATTCATTCCAAGTATTAACTACCCTTTCAGTAAAATATTACTTTCTAAGATTAGTTTTGAACTTCCCTCCCTCCAGACTTAAGCCTCATACACACGATCGGATTATCCGACGGGAATTGTGTGATGACAAGCTGTCGTCGGAAAATCCGACCGTTTGCATGCTCCATCGGACAATTGTTGTTGGATTTTCTGTGGACAAATGTGGGATAGTGTGCTTTAAAATTGTCCGCCAACAAATGTGAGTTGTGGCATTATCTGATCGTGTGTACAGAAGTCCATCGGACAAAAGTCCAAAGTACAAACACGCATGGTCAGAAGCAATGCTCACCATAACACAACATTAGCAGAAGTTGCCCAAATGGTGGCGCTAAAGAGCTGAAAAACCGCGTAGTGTTGGTTGGCCGACAATTCTTTGCCGTTTGTATGCAAGACAAGTTCACGGCCAACGTCCTTCGGACAAAAGTCCTACGCTTTGTCCGCAGAAAATCCGATCGTGTGTATGAGGCTTTACTAGCCTGTAGAATGAATTGGGGATCACTCAGATCAAATATTTAAAAGGTAATCTATAACAGTTTAGGGACAGTTTTTATATATTTTTTTTAAGCTTTATTTTACAAACAAGCATCTAGAACAAGGTATACCCAAAGCACAGCAAAACACATTTCCCTTCAGATTGCCTATCTTAGAAAGATGGAGGATTCTTTATTCGGACTTATTCCTTTGTGTGTGTACATTTCTGGAGTTTAAGTCAGGGTTCGACAAACCCCGGGCACCAGGTCGCCATTGCGACTAGAATTAGCGACCTGGCGTGGCACAGCTGGGGTATCCATGCGCCCCGCCGCCGCGTGATCGCGTCGGGCTGCACCGGCCGGTAATTGAGGCCGCGGCTTTGCGGCCTTCTGCAGGCCTACGATTCCTTCTGTGATCTGGCGCCATCTTGTGGTGGCCGTTGGTATGACAAGACAACCAGCAATGCTAATGGAGCTTCCCCTGTCTGTTTTCACTGCCATCTCCTTCCCTCTAATTAGAACCCCCAAACATTATATATATTTTTTATTCTAACACCCTAGAGAATAAAATGGCGGTTGTTGCAATACTTTCTGTCACACCGTATTTGCGCAGCGGTGTTACAGGCTCACTTTTGGGAAAAATTCACTTTTTTTAATTAAAAAATAAGACAACAGTAAAGTTAGCCCAATTAATTTTTTTATATTGTGAAAGATAATGTTACGCCGAGTAAATTGATACCCATCATGTCACGCTTCAAAATTGTGTCCGCTTGTGGAATGGCGACAAACTTTTACCCTTTAAAATCTCCATAGGCGACGTTTAAAAAATTCTACAGGTTGCATGTTTTGAGTTAGAGGAGGTCTAGAGCTAGAATTATTGCTCTCACTCTACCGATCGCGGCGATACCTCACATGTGTGGTTTGAACACCGCTTTCATATGCGGGCGCTACTCACGTATGAGTTCGCTTCTGCGCGCGAGCTCGGTGGGACGGGGCGAGTTCCTGGCTCCTAACTTTTTTAGCTGGCTCCTAGATTCCAAGCAAATTTGTCAAGCCCTGGTTTAAGTTACTAAGCTCCTTTTTTAAATGCAAGCATTTTTCAACAGAGCAGCTTAGAATAGGTAAACATGTGAAAAAGGCCAAAAGCTCCACCTGCTGGGTAAATGTAAAAATAAAAATGTAATATTCAATACATCATATTTACTTGACATTCTGTAAATAATATTTTTAGTTGTTCTACCATAAAAAGTCAAGTTTTTCTTTTGAGTTTACAGGTCTTTTAAATATAAACAGATAGAACAAGTGCTGGCCATGACTGTGTTTAGGTGCAGGTGCCAACGTTGTATGTGAAACATCAAACTCTTTTAAGCCTTTCTGAGATCAGGCATTCCTGGAATGACATACTATACAAGCCTTGAAGAAGGGGGAGTTTGTCAACTCCTGAAATACACTGGAATTTAAATCTTGTTAACATAGGTGTGCGTAGCCTAGTGCATTAGGGTGTGCACACCAAAGCTCAAACATGTGTGTGTGTGTGTGTATATGTGTATGTGTGTGTATGTATATGTATTGTGAGGGGGTTAACTCGGTAGCGGGTGTGTGTGACCCCCTGGTTGGGCTCCCCACACAAAAACAGGGCCAGCAGACGGAGGTTGTGGTTTTCAAAATCAAAAGGTGCGGTTTATTTCTCTATGTACAGTGACAAAAACACAACAAAGCCAAAAAGAAACATAAACAAAATAAATCCTGGTCAGCTTGACCTCTGACTAAACATGCAGGTTTTCCTAACTAACAACTGGGATCAGCCTGGTGCTGTCCTAGTCCCTAAGTCCCTGGTTTAGTCAATGTCCAAACAAATAGCCACACAGGCTTTGTCTCACCGCACAGGGGTTCACTCTCCCTAGACAGTCCACACAGGTCTGGGTCCAGGCATGAGCTAACATCTAATGAAGCTGGGAGTTCTTATAGAGGCCTAAATGAGCTGACAAGCTTCAGCTGGTCTCATCAACTCCCTGTCTGCACGACGCCCAGCCCTCTCCCTAGAGGTATGAGTCATCCATGAGCCCACTAGCCTTAGCTGGGCTTATACAACTCTCCACCTAGTTGTATAAGTCGGCGTAAAGCCTGAATCTGGGCGAAATATATCTACCCCCCTGGATGCAACCAGGTGACTTTACCTTCCTGCTGTCACATACCCCCCCCTCTTGTTTTAACCTCGGGGTTGGAACACCAGCAATCAGGCATTCATGTACTCGAGACAAAGCATCCACATTCCCCATTTGAACGCCAGGGCGATGCTTTACTGTGAAGTTGAATTCCTGGAGGGCCAGGAACCACCTATTCACTCTTCTATTTGTTTCCTTGTTTTGAGCCATCCACTTTAACGGAGCGTGATCCGTAACCATGTCAAAGTGCCTACCTAGCAGGTAGTACCGAAGGGAATCTAGAGCCCACTTCACCGCTAAACACTCCTTTTCAACGGTGGCGTAATTTACCTCATGGGACTTCAATTTCCTGCTGAGGTAAATGACTGGGTGCTCTTCCCTGTTCCAGACCTGGGACAATACTGCTCCTAACCCCACATCTGACGCATCACTTTGTACGACAAAGTCTTTAGAGAAGTCGGGTGAGTACAACACTGGCTGGCTACATAAGGCTTGTTTCAAGAATTGGAATGCTGCCTCAGCCTCGGGGGTCCATTTAATCATGACCGACCCTTTCCCCTTCGTCAGGTTGGTTAGGGGCACAGCCTTAGAAGCAAAGTGGGGAATGAATCGCCGATAATACCCAGCGATTCCCAGAAAGGCTCGTACCTGCTTCTTGCTGTTGGGACGTGGCCAACTCTGGATGGCCTCGACTTTGTTGAGTTGGGGTTTTATTACTCCCCTCCCAATGGTGTACCCAAGATATTTGGCCTCCTCCTGCCCAATGGTACACTTCTTGGGGTTAGCCGTAAACCCCGCTTCCCGAACAGAGTCCAGGACTGCTTGCACTTTTGGCAGATGTGAGGCCCAATCTGTGCTATGGACAATTATGTCATCCAGGTAAGCCGCAGCATACTTCCGATGGGGCCTCAGCATCTGGTCCATTTTCCGCTGGAATGTGGCCGGCGCATTCTGTAACCCGAACGGCATTCTTTTATATTGGAACGCCCCGTCTGGGGTTACAAATGCGGTTTTCTCTTTGGCCAATTTGGCCAGGGGGATTTGCCAATACCCTTTTGTGAGGTCAAGAGTCGTCATGTATCGGGCTGTTCCCAGCCAGTCGATCAACTCATCTATACGTGGCATGGGGTAGGTGTCAAATTTTGTAACTTTGTTCAACTGACGAAAATCGTTACAAAATCGCCAGCTCCCATCCGGTTTAGGCACCAACACAATGGGACTAGACCAATCACTTTGGGACTCCTCTATCACCCCTAAGTTCAGCATTTTCTGTACTTCCTCCCGTATTGCCTCCCGTCGGGCCTCTGGGATCCGATAGGGTTTTAACTTCACCCTTTCACCGGGCGGGGTAATGATGTCATGCTCTACCCCAAATGTTTGTCCCGGCAGCTCAGAGAATACCTCCTTGTTGCGAAGCACAAACTCCTTAACCTCCTGTTGTTGGGGTTGTGACAAGGTGGCTGCTATTCCAACCTCAGGAATGACGCAACCAGTTTGAGCTGGTGACCAAGTGTCTGCGACTAGGGACTCTCTATCCCTCCAGGCTTTCAACAGATTAACGTGATAGATCTGTTCGGGCTTTCGCCTTCCTGGTTGTCTGACCTTGTAATTCACTTCGCTCACTTTTTCCATTATCTCGTAGGGGCCTTGCCATTTGGCAAGGAATTTACTTTCAACCGTAGGGACAAGTACCAGTATCCTATCCCCCGGGGAAAAGGTACGGGTCTTGGCTCCACGGTTGTACACTCTCTGCTGTGCTAACTGCGCTTGGGCCAAATGTTCCTTCACGATGGGCATTACCTGTGCAATTCGGTCTTGCATCAGGGCGACATGCTCAATCACACTCCTGTGGGGAGAACTCTCACTTTCCCAAGTTTCCTTGGCAATATCCAACAGCCCTCTTGGGTGTCTCCCATACAGTAACTCAAAGGGGGAGAATCCCGTAGAGGATTGGGGCACCTCCCTAATAGCAAACATCAGATAAGGAAGTAGACAGTCCCAATCCTTTCCATCTCTATCCACCACTTTCTTCAACATTTGTTTTAGGGTTTTGTTGAATCTTTCAACCAGCCCATCGGTCTGGGGGTGATACACAGATGTACGTAATTGCGTCACTTTGAACAATTTACACAGCTCCTTCATAACCCGGGACATAAAGGGTGTACCTTGGTCCGTAAGCAGTTCTTTACAAATACCCACCCGGCTAAACACAAGAGATAGCTCTTTGGCTATGGTTTTGGCCGAGGTATTTCGGAGAGGGATCGCTTCTGGATAACGGGTGGCATAGTCCATTATAACTAATATGTACTGGTGCCCCCTAGCGGACTTGATTATAGGACCTACCAAATCCATGGCGATCCTCTCAAACGGGACCTCAATGATG
The DNA here is from genome assembly GCA_029206835.1 of Rana muscosa. NCBI lineage: Eukaryota > Metazoa > Chordata > Amphibia > Anura > Ranidae > Rana > Rana muscosa. The sequence goes on along the minus strand of CM055125.1, from coordinate 19,480,692 downwards.
GGTAGAGGGACCAGCGGGCTACGGAAATGTGGCATCGGGGCCGACCTCTGACACACAGGGCAGGAGGAACAATAATTTTCTATGTCCTTCATCACCCCCGGCCAATAGAATCTCTGTAATACCCTCTCTCGGGTTTTCTCTGTCCCCAGATGACCTCCAAGAATGTGCCCATGGGCCAACTCCAACACCAACTTCCTGTAAGGTTTGGGCACCACAAGCTGCTCAACGGTTTCTTCTGCCCTTTTTGCCACCCGATACAGTAGGTCCTTCTCTACGCTGAAGTATGGGTAAGTGCAGGTATTATCTGGGTTCACTAACTCGCCATCTATTTTCACTACGTTTTCCCGTGCCTTTATTAGGGCGGGGTCTTTCAACTGTTCTGTGGCAAAGTTTTCCCTGTGAACCTCAAGATCAGAAAACTCCACAGACGGTAGGTTTTCGTCTGAGGAGGTGGGCTCCTCTCCAGTTTCTTGAGTCTCCCCTGCCAATACTGATAAGGGAAATTCCGGAGAGTCCTCACCACTCTCAGGGGAGTTCTGGCTATCACATTCCTGGTACATAGGGGCACCAGTGGGGGGCTCAGGATCATCCCACAGTTCCCAGAACTTCGGAAAATCCCTTCCCACAATGGCGTCATACGGTAACTGAGATACTAAGCCCACTGGATGAGAGAGGGTACCTTTGGGGGTCTCGAAACACACTGTAGTCACTGGATACTCTCGGGTGTCCCCATGCACACAAATAACAGCTACCTTGCTATTCCCAGAGACCTCTGTTTTAACTAACTCAGCCTTTATCAGGGTCACAAGGCTACCTGAATCCAGCAATACCACAACATTTCTACCATTAACACACATTTTGCATAAATGTTTCTCAGTTCCTCGAATGGCAGTGCATGCGACTGTCGCACACAGCGACTGACGTCTGCCCGTCAGAAAGTCACACTGCATGGGTTCCTCCACAACCGGGCAATTGGCTGCAATATGTCCCGCTTGCCGGCAGCGGTAGCAAACGATCCTTCTTGCCGCCTCTTGAGCCGCTGATTTCCCAGGCTGTTCTCGCCAAACTTGGGGTAGAGCTCCCACCCTCTCACTCTCTCCACCCTTACCCCTTGGAATCCTCTTATCCGCCCCTGGGGATGGTCTGGTCTTAGGGTGGAAAGTCTGAGTGTCTCTGGAAGAGGCCGTCAGGTTCTCTGTAGCCAAGTATTTCTCCACACGATCCACAAGACCATCGGCCGTCTCTGGGTCTCCATGGCTTACCCACTTTTGGATGGCAGTAGGAAGAGCTCTCAAAAACCGATCCATTACAACACGTTCCACAATCTTTGGTGCGGACAAAGTCTCTGGCTGTAGCCACTTTCTGCTCAGGTGAATGAGATCATACATTTGAGACCTGGGGGGTTTTCCAAGCTGGAAAGTCCAGTTATGCACACGCTGAGCCCGGACAGCCTGGGTGACACCCAGCCTTGCCAATATCTCAGCTTTTAGCATCACATAGTCTTTTGCTTGGTCAGGCTCTAGGTCATAGTAAGCCTTCTGCGATTCACCAGTTAACAGAGGAGCCACCAGTCCAGCCCACTGCTCCTCAGGCCACTTTTCTCTTTCAGCAGTCCTTTCAAATGTGGTCAAAAATACCTCTGGATCATCCTCTCCAGTCATTTTTGTCAATAAACGACTCACCCCAAAGGACGCGGTATTAGTGGGACGGCTTTCCTCACTGGTCTGCGGACGTTGCTGCATTACTGCTTCCATTTGTTGTAGTCTCTGCTCTTGCTTCTGTAACAGGTCTATGAAGCGGGCCTCAGATTGCTGCTGGGCTTGTTGCTGAGCTTCCAGACTCTGTTGGTGAGCTTGCTGCTGGGCTTGCTGCTGGGCTGCGAAGTTCTGTTGTTGAGCTGCAAGGCTCTTTTGCAAACCTGCATTTGTCTGCTGTTGATTGGCATTTGCTAGAGACAGCTGCTTCAGTATCTCCTCCATGCTGGCTTAAAAAAAACTGCCACTGGTTCTCCACCAACTGTGAGGGGGTTAACTCGGTAGCGGGTGTGTGTGACCCCCTGGTTGGGCTCCCCACACAAAAACAGGGCCAGCAGACGGAGGTTGTGGTTTTCAAAATCAAAAGGTGCGGTTTATTTCTCTATGTACAGTGACAAAAACACAACAAAGCCAAAAAGAAACATAAACAAAATAAATCCTGGTCAGCTTGACCTCTGACTAAACATGCAGGTTTTCCTAACTAACAACTGGGATCAGCCTGGTGCTGTCCTAGTCCCTAAGTCCCTGGTTTAGTCAATGTCCAAACAAATAGCCACACAGGCTTTGTCTCACCGCACAGGGGTTCACTCTCCCTAGACAGTCCACACAGGTCTGGGTCCAGGCATGAGCTAACATCTAATGAAGCTGGGAGTTCTTATAGAGGCCTAAATGAGCTGACAAGCTTCAGCTGGTCTCATCAACTCCCTGTCTGCACGACGCCCAGCCCTCTCCCTAGAGGTATGAGTCATCCATGAGCCCACTAGCCTTAGCTGGGCTTATACAACTCTCCACCTAGTTGTATAAGTCAGCGTAAAGCCTGAATCTGGGCGAAATATATCTACCCCCCTGGATGCAACCAGGTGACTTTACCTTCCTGCTGTCACAGTATATATATATATATATATATATATATATATATATATAATGGACAGTGTCAGTAGAGCAGCGGACAATGTCAGCAGTTTATTTTTTATTACTTGTTTACCATTTGTATTTTTTTACTTTTTTTTTTTTTTTACAATAATTCATCATTTATTTTATGAGCCCCACTGGGGGCTTTGGTGAAATATCAGGGGTCTAAGCAGACCCCTGATGTTTCACTTTTGAGACAGAGAAAGAGATTCCCCAGTCCCTTTCTCTACAGCCAAGCAGCAGGGGAAATCAGTGCAGCACAGAGTGATTAGGGTGTGCCCAGGCACACCTGGCACACCCTGTGCGCACGCCTATGCTTGTTGATCTTTTAAAGCGGTTGTATACCCTAATTTTGAACTTTTACCTACAGGTAAGCCTAGAATAAGGCTTACCTGTAGGTAAAAAAAAATCTCCTAAACCTGTACAGTTTAGGAGATATTCCCCTCGCAATGAGCCGCTGAATGCAATGGCACATGCACATCAGGGATTCTCGGCTCAAGGCCGGCAGCCGCCGGACCTTGCCGACGCGCGGGAGTGACGACATCGCCGCTCCAGCCACTCGCAGCACTGGAGCGGCGATACTCGGAAGACACGCTGAGGCAAGATGACATCTCCCTCGGCGTGGACCAGATAAGTTCCCGCCGCCTCGTTCTAAGGTAAGTATTTCATAATGAGCTAGTATGCGGTGCATACTAGCTCATTATGCCTTTTGCCTTTCAGGTATGGAAAAAAAAAAAGCAGCAGCGGGTATACAACCGCTTTAATAGTAAAAAAAATACACTGGACTCTATATGGGGTTGATTTACTAAAGGCAAATAGACTGTGAACTTTGCAAAGTTCATTTGCACTCTGCAAGTGAAGTTACGCCAGAGCTGAGTAAATGAGGTAAAGCTTAATTTTGCAAAGAATACCCAATCACATTCAAGAAAATGATTGGATAAAGGAAGTCCGCAGAGCTTTCCCTCATTTACTAAGCTTTGGAGCAACTGCCCTTGCAGAATGCAACTGCACTTTGCAAAGTGCACAGTCTATTTGCCTTTAGTAAATCACCCCTATATCTATTGGTGTGGTGCCCTTACTGTTGTATTGGAGCATCCTCAGGGAAGGGATTCAGTTTACCTTAAAAGACGGTCACACATGGTAAATAAAAATGGAATGTAATAAGATAGAATGGATGTATTGTTAATAAATTCTGTGTAAGTATTTTATTTTCCCTCATTCCATTTTCCCCAAACCTCCCCTTGATGTGGAGGATGTGTTGGATTTTTTTATTTTTTTTTGTGGAACTTCTAGATGAATGAATTAGAAGTATATAGATATTTAGGTAAAATGCATATATCAATATAGGTAAAATATATGTATTGTGATTAACAATTGTTTTGATGTTATATGATGAAATGTTTCTAAAATAAAAATGTTTTATTATAAAAAAAAACGAAAAAGACGGCCATGTACAACATTGGACAATAACAATAGGAAAACTAATCTCCCCTTATGTAGGCACTGCAAATGATTGTGTTTTAGCCATTTAATTTAAGCCAGTGTTTCATTTTGGTTTTGCTATGTCTGCCCTGTATTTTTAATATCAGGTGTCCTCAGATGCCAGCAATAGGATTTACACCACCTTGGTGCTGTGTGAGAAGAACCGGAATGGTGGAGCGCCCTCTACAGAGAGAGGAGAGAAGGATGGCAAGCGGGCACCATGTCCTGATGACCTCTTGATGGGCAAAGTGTTCAGACCTGAAGGTAAGCAGAGACCAGGGTTGGGATTTATTGAAGTGCCTGAAGGAAGGACTGTCTGATTTTCATAGCGACCAGTCAACCTTTCATGTTACAATATGTGCTAGAAATATGAGTGTCAGGATATTAGTTATTGTACACACACAGGTTCTCCATTAGTCTCTTCTATACATGAGGCCATAGCAACATGAAAGCTGAAGTTTAGTTTTTATATTGTTTTTTTTTTTTCACCAGTACCAGGCTTGCTATTTACCTTTCATTAATCTGCCCATCGCCAATCACAGAACGCTTTGCATTGTGGGAACCTTTAGTACAGGTGCTACAAATGAAGCACGGGGGTGGAAAGGGCGGTTATAGTCAGCAGTTTTGAAGGGTGCCTGTCGCAGTCACAGCTGCAGATATTAACCCCCGCAGCAGTGATCTTCTGGTGCTGCGGGGGTATCCAGTGGCAGAAGACTAGTATTTCTGTTATAAACCACAGCCACCAGCACATGGGGCACAATTCATTGCTGCTAAGTTGCATCCCTGGTGCTGTTTAAAGAAAAAAATAAACTTTTTGTTTTTAATATGAAATAAATGACTTTAGCAAGAGATGACTGTTCAGTTACCTGCTCTTCCCCTCCAGGTCCGTGCGACTACAAGCTTCTGAAGCTCCGTGCCTCTGACATTCTTATGATAACCGGGAAAACTCTGAGAGTCCATGGTGATAAAGTGTTGGATGATGTTGCAAGGAGCCAAACCCCACGGTTCAGGTAATTGTCTTTGTTGGGTAGCATACTTTTTTTTTTTTTTTTGTACCCCATGGCCAAGAGTTTATGGGTAACTGACTATTATACCTATAAAAGCCTATTAAATACCCCATTCCAAAACCATGGCTATTTATATTGAAATAAATATTACCCTGGTGGTTATGGATTCCCTCTATTTATTCCATATACGTATTAACTTGTCTATTCCTATAGTTAGCTGGTCTATTAAAGCACTGATAATTATACTGTTGATAGTACAATGATATAAGGTTAGCTATGAAAACAAACACACTGCTTAGTAAAACAACATCTTATTTCCCAAGAAAATAGGAAAGGCTAACATAAAAACACTAAAGGAAAATATTACAGAGCATATAAAATACAAAAACATCAAAGATACATTGCGTAAGGTCGTATTGTCTCGTCAGCTGGGCTCAAAATGGCAAAAGAGAGAGCTTTTCCTCTCGTTCAACACTTTTTAAACCCCATTCGTACACCGCCCAGACAACACCCCATTGCCAGCCCATCTAGTATTCTATCCAATCCAACAGTTAATAGGCAGTGCTTTTTAATATATTATTTTTCTGTCCGTCCTGCTGTAGTGGCCTCTAGGGGTAGTATTCGTCCATGGATCATCGCTACATGACCTGCGTCATCTTCAGTGATAGCTAGTCCTTTGATCTTCTGTAGCCCAACTTCATCAATCATCTTAACCACAATAGCTCTCTTTGAAGCTTGCTTGCAGAGTGTTAATCAAGGATTTAAATCTTATCACTGCAGCGGTCTTCAGTTGTTCTTTGTTTGTGGGTCTTTCTGCCTTTAGTTTTGCCTTCAGCAAGTGAAATGCATGCTCAGTTGGGTTGAGATCAGGTGATTGACTCATTGCAGAATATTCCACTTATTTTCCTTTAAAAGCTCCTGGTTTTGCAGTGTGTTTTGGATCATTGTCCATCTGTACTGTGAAGTGCCGTCCAATCAACTTTGCTGCATTTGGCTGAATCTGGGCTGACAGTATATCTCTAAAAACTGCAGAATTCATCCGGCTGCTTCTTTCTTCTGTCACATCCTCAATAAACACCAATGACCCAGTGGCACTGGAAGCCATGCATGCCATCGCACTGCAAGCTCCACCATGTGACCACAGATGACGTTGTGTGCTTTGGATCAAGGGCTGTTCCAATCCTTCTCCACACTTTTTCATCCTGTCTTTCTGGTACAGAATAATCTTAGTTTCATGAGTCCAAAGAATGCTTTTCCAGAACTGGTCTGGCTTATTTAGATGTTTTTTTGGCAAAGTCTAATCTGGCTTTTATTCAGGCTTATAAATGGTTTGCACCTTGTGGTGAACCCTCTGTATTTGCTCTAGTGAAGTCTTCTCTTGATTGTAGACTTTGACAATGATACATACGCCCACCTCCTGGAGAGTGTCCTTCACTTGTATGGATGTTGTGAATTGGTTTTTCTTTAACATAGAGAGGATCCTGCGATCATCCACCACTGTTGTCTTCCGTAGACGTCCAGGCCTTTTTTATGTTGCTGAGCTCACCAGTGCGTTCTTCTTTCCTCAGAATGTACCAAACTATTGATTTGGTCACTCCTAATGTTGCTGCTATCTCTGATGGACTTGTTTTGTTTCTGAAGCCTTACTATGGCCTGTTTCACTTGCATGTAGGTTCACAGCAATAGATTCCAAATGCAAATACCACACTTAAAATCAACTCCAGACCTTTTACTTGCCTAAATGATAAAGAAATAACGAAGGGGGGGGGGGGGGGACAGGGATTATTGCTAGTGGCTGTAGCAGCCACTAGTGATAATCATGTAAAAGACTGGTTGTACCCAAGTTTATCGATTGATCAACTTGGGTACATTCAGCCTGCCCATACATAGTCATATCTCTGCCCATACATTGTCATATTTCTATAGATCTAAATCTGCTAATTTCCTGTAAAATGGAGCTACGTGCTGTAGATTTGATTTAGGCCCCTTTCACACTTATACGACTTGTCCCACGATTTGTGATGGCAAAGTAGCATGACAAGTCGTTTCCCATGATTTACAATGACAACCATTCATATTAGTACGACTTTGAAGTCGTTCCGACTTCAAAGTAGTCCCTGCACTACTTTGGTCCGATTTTGATGGCACTTACACAGGCATTCCCTGAAATTGCGGTAAAATCGCACGACTTTGAAGTCGCACTAGTGTGAAAGGGGCCTTAAGCAGACAGATTTTTACCATATCAGGACATACAGTATGTAGTGAAAAAAGCCAATCTTCTGTGTGAAGTGATATATTGTCATGGTAGATGCCAGAATTACACTACTAGAGGACCGATAGGATTAGGACTCTGAGAGTCTTTGTTGCAAATGGCAAAATACTTTGCTTATCGTGAAGTCATTAGGAGTGTCAACTTGTGGATTGAAGCTGGTTTTTGACATAAAGGTCCCTGACATCCAATCAGCCTCTGAATAACATTTACGATAACTGTCAGAACAGTGCTACAGAAATCTGGAAAAATGATTGTGTAAAATGCACTTGACCTGGTGTATTATGTTTCTAAGATAACTACATTGCAACAGCTGTGTTAATCTTCCACGTGGAGCCCCCTTGGATCCTTAACATAGGCTGTGCACGAGAACTTGACCTCTGCTCTAGCCTAGATTAGGCAATGGCCTCTTACCACACAAAGTTCTGTCTCCATTAGTAAACCTTCCCATGTTCTCGGAAGTTCTGGCATTTGACAGTAGAATGAAAGGACAGGCAGAGTTTGGTGTTTGGAGAGGTAGGACTTAAAGCGCAGCTCCACCCAAAATGGGAAGCTCCGCTTGTTTGCCTCCATCCCCCTCCACTGCCACATTTGGCATCTTTTGGGGAGGGGGAAGCGGGTACCTGGTTTTGACAGGTACTCACTTACATTTCCATCTGATCTCGCCGCGGCAAAGTCAGCTGGAAGTTCGGCCTGCCCTCCAACTTCCCCCTCCGCCGGGCCATTCACAAAGCGCAGTGTGCTTCACGCATGCGCAGTAGGGAACCGGCTGTAAAACTGCAAGGCTTCACTGCCGGTTTTCATTAGTGGAGATGGTGGTGAGAGCACCCAACAGCTGATTGAAAAATTGGCTGGGGTGAAGACACCACTGGATTTATGGACAGGTCAGTTTTTCAATATTAAAAGTCAACAGCTACAGTATTTGTAGCTGCTGACTTTTTATTTTTTCTAAAGGAGCCTGGAGCTCCGCTTTAAAGTGGCACTACAGGCAAAATTGGAATATTGGATTCCGCGCTATGGTAGTAGAGTGAGGCTGCTGCCTACCTCAAGAATCCCACCAAAGTGGGATCAACAAAGAAATATGTAAGAAGAGAGGTAAAAGGTGGCGCTGCTGGAATCTGATGTGCAATGTTTAAAAGAATCAAGCTATATACGTATTGAAAAAAAATTATATATATATATATATATATATATATATATATATATATATATATTAAACCATATAATTGTGAAAAGATTTGTGTACTGTCTTTTTTTAAATCACAAAATGTGCATATGAAATCTCCTAGTGCAAATTACTATAAAGTGCACAGTAATTAATAAATTGTTCTCTATACGCAAACATACCGTATATACTCGAGTATAAGCCGACCCGAATATAAGCCGAGGCACCTAATTTTACCACAAAAAAATGGGAAAACGTATTGACTCGAGTATAAGCCTAGGGTGTCCATCTGCATGCCTCACTGTGCCTCACTTTGCCTCACTGTGTCCATGTGCATGCCTCACTGTGACTAGACTGACGTTTAACATGAGAGTCTATGGAGGGGGTGCCCGGCTTTGAAAAATCGGTGCTTCCCAGGCCGTAGGTCCCCTAGACACCAAACTTTGCACACTTGTAGAGAACGAGTTGGGCTACATGTGTGCCAAGTTTGGGGTCCAGGGGACCTACGACCGGCCAGTACCGGGTCTCCAAAATCACCGAAGAAATTACAGTTTAACATTGGAGTCTATAGAAAGGGGTTCCCGGCTTTGAAAAATCTGTGCTCCCCGTCCCTAGGTCCCCCGGACACCAATCTTTGCACATTTGTAGAGGAGGAGTTGGGCTACATGTGTGCCAAGTTTGGGGTCCAGGGGACCTACAGATGGCCGGGATCAGGCGCACAAATTTGAAGTCGGAAACAGACTCGAGTATAAGCCAAGGGGGGCATTTTCAGCACAAAAAAATATGCTGAAAAACTTGGCTTATACTCGAGTATATACAGTAATTAGAGCCACTATTATAAATGGAGACTGCATCAATATGTCAGAAAGTTATATCAAAAAAGGAAAAGTCCATATTTTCATGTGCAAGTAAATAGTCCACATTATATTATATGAAACTATTGAATAAAAAGTAAAGTCATCAACGTGCTTAATGTGCAAAAATGTCCATATATGAAGCCAGAAGCCAATCAATATATCAAAAATAAAATATCTTAAAAAAAACAAAAATTACAGTTCATGGGTCCATAAAGGTGATCCTATTCCAAAGTGACTTGTGCCTGGGTATATGGTTTCATACATGGACAATTTTGCACGTTGAGCACTTTACTTTTTATTTTGTAGTTTCATATAATATATTGTGGACTATTTACTTGCACATGAAATTATGGACTTTCTTTTTTGATATAAATGGAGACTGCATCAATATGTCAGAAAGTTATGTAAAAAAAAAAAAAAAAACAAAAGTCCAAAATTGTAATTTTTTTTGAAAAATCTTTTTTTTTTTTAAATTTTCGAAACACAAAATTAGCCCACACAGGGGCCGAACATTTGCCCACGCAGGGGCCAATCTCCCGCTGCGGGAACAGGTCGCAGCAGGGCACAACCATAAACATTAAACATCCTATTTAAACTACAACCCCAATGTGGGGAGAGGGTTAGTTCAGGGTGAACAGTGCTCAACATACTGTCAGGAGGATGCTGCATTCTGAGAAAAAATAAAAATAAAATTTTTGGTCATTACATTAATAAACTAGCATGAATCCTTTAAACTAGTTAGTGGTTACTGCATCATTTGCCATGGAAGCATCCTCTAACCAACAAGTCCATACCTTCTCAAATTTTTGTGGACAGCCCCTACCCAAGTAGGTGGCCTTATAGAGGGGTAAACTGGCATTCACTAGGCTCTTCCAGAATCCGACAGAGGCGGGAGACGTTTTTTTTCCAATGCATCATAATGGCCTTACAGGCATAGTACAGTAGCAGGGAGATGAGTACCTTCCTGGGTCGAAGCACTGACATTTTGTTCCACCAGCCCCAGGAGACAATATTTAGGGTCATAAGGGACACGAGTTTTAGTGACCTTAGCAATTACCCGGAGTATTGCCGTCCAATAATGTGCTATCGCTGGGCAATCCCAGAAAATTTGAAAAAAGTCACCCAGTTGATGAGAGCAACGCCAGCACGCCAAAGAATGTGGCGGCGACATCTGGTGCAGCCTATGGGGCGTATAGTGAGCTCTATGTACAATTTTGTATTGGACTGGTTTGTCTCATGCCGAGACCAGAGGGGAGAAGGGAAAGTCCCAAATCTCCCTCCAGTCGTCCTCGTCCAGCTCTGGTATGTCCCCCACCCATTTCCTGCGGAGGGAGGACAGCTCTGGGCGGCAGCAACCAACAGGGACCTATAGAGTTGGGATGTGGGTTTCTCCAAGTCCTTCACCCGAAGGGTGGATTCGAGCTCAGAATACTCCAAGACAACTGGTTGGCCCAAGAACTGACACCTGAAGGCATGAGCTATTTGAAGGTACCTAAAATGGATCTGTGCAGAAACATGAAATTTGGCACGTAGAACGTGGAAGGGGGAAAGCTCTCCGTTATTGATCACATGTTTAAGGGTGAGAATTTTGTATTTGGCCCAGGCCTGCGGATCCGGGATGGTATTAAACTGCGGGAGGTTAGGGTTCAGCCACAGCGGGGTGTGAGGAGACCAGGAGTTAGGCTGGGGCCGGCATCTTCCCCCAGCTTCCTCAAATTGCCGGCGTCCGGCTGTCTTGAATGGCTGGCTCAGGATGATGTCACTCCCATGCATGCACAGGAGTGCAGTCCTCCTGGCACACAGGCAGTGTGCCTTAATGTAAACTGAGCTGAGCATACACAGCTCAGTGTACATTCTACAGGGGAATGCAAACAGGCAGGTAAGTGTATTTTATTGTAGAAGAGATAATGCAAAATAAAAAAAAATATTATTCAGCTTTAGTTCCATTTTAAAGTGCATCTCATGGCAAGAATAAAAAAAAAAACATTCATGTAACACATGCACATATGCCAATTTTTTTATATCTCCTTAAAGTGGAGATCCACCCAGAAAAAATATTTTTCACTAAAAATCCTAAAGAAAATAGCAAAAAAATAATAATGTTATACTCACCCGAAATACCCGTTGCTATGTGGAAGTCCGTAATCTGCCTCTTCCGTAACCGCAGTCTGTTTTCTTCCCCATCCTCTTCTAGTGGATGGGGCGCGCTGCTTTCTGGGAACTGTGTATAATCCCAGAGAGCAGCCGGCCATTCACAATTCGGTGTGAGACTCGCGCATGCGCAGTAGGAAACGTAAGGCTTCACTGCCTGTTTCCCTTAGTGTGGATGGCGGCGCGGGACCTGCACCAATCGAGGGATCGGCATCGGGGGGCCATCAGCGCGGAAGAGTAAGACAGGTAAGTGTCCTTATTAAAAGTCAGCAGCTACAGTGTTAGTAGCTGCTGACTTTAAAAAAATAAATAATTCACGGGTGGAGCTCCGCTTTAAAAATGTTGCCTGTACAGAAAAATATCTGTTGATCTGTCAGAGATCCAGTGAGTGTCTAACTTCTTGTTTAGGCTAAAAACACTTCTCTGCTGCAATGAAATCCCATCCAGCTTGATCAGCCCTGGCTGCTTGGGCTACAAAACTCTGCCTAGCCCCCCACCCCTCTCTATCCTTCTCCACACATGACATCCATTTATTGATTTCAAAGCAAAACAATACTTCTGCTGTAGTTCTGGGGGACATGCCTACACCATTAGGAACTTATCTCTCATGGAAGAATTTTTTAAGCCTGAAACTACAGGAGTAAAAAATAATACAGGAACATGATCTAGAGGAGGAAAGGGAGGTTTGTGGTTAGATTTAGTTAATGTCTGGACATGCATGTTATTAATCTTCTCTTGGATAGTGTGTATAGCATAGACCTAGGATCCAAGGGGGCTTCATCAGGACACAGCCATAGATTTGTTGTTACCTTTAAAAACATTAAAGGCAAGGTTTGGTTTATTTTAGCAATTTAGGAAAAAATGTAATTTTAATTTTTCTGTTTACCTCCTTAGGAATGACCCTCCGGGCCCTGCAGTATCTGGGGTGACTCAGGAGCTATCTCGCCTTGCAGACTTGCCTCCGGGGTCACTGACCACCTTGTGCCCCATCAATGATCTCCAGCTGAAGGAGATTGAGGTGGTGGATGGAGTCAGCCGGGCAAAGAGACTTGAAGCAGCACTACGAGAATTCACCTCCCCCAACAGCCCCCGATTTACATACCAGGTGAGATCACCTTCTGCCATTATACAAAAAGTACAATACTACAGATGTTGTACTCCACGTCACATAGACCATGCTGCTATTGTACTTATTAGGGGGTCGACTGATATCGTTTTTTCAGGGCCGATATCAATACCAATTTTTCAGCTGCCTTTTCAGCCGATAGCTGATATCAGGTGCCGATATTCTGGAGATTTAAAGTTTTTTTATACTGTCCTTTTAATTTTTTATCACTTTTATTGCTGTCACATGTAAACATCCCTTTTGACAGTAATAGGCAGTGACAGGTACTCTTTATGGAGGGATCTGGTGTCTATAAGACCCCAAACCCCTCCTCTGCACTTGAAAGTATTCAAAAGGGCAAGATCAGCGTTTTTGAATACGTTCTATTTTTTTTAAAGCTGGCGCCTTTAGGATGCCAGTAATCCAAAAGTGATGTCATGACATTGCTTCTGGGTTACTAAATCCAAGACCTGAACAAAGCCGGATCGGTATTGTTCGCGTCTCTTGCCAGCCGGCGGATGTGCCGGCTAGTCGCTCGGGCCTCCTGGTGGGATGGGAGATCCGGGCGGAGCGACGGAAGGAGGCGGGGAACGTCCACTCCCGCTACTTGTAATAACAGCCAAGTGGCTGCTTAGGTGCATCGGTTGTTATTACAAGAAAGCCGACCGTCCGCTCGAAAAAACGGTACTGGGGTGATGGCTGCAAGAATTACTCCGGTACAACCCCTTGAAGCAATATCGGTAAGTTTGTGACTGATACCAATTCTTCAAAAAAAGTGAATATCGGCCACACTGATGATCGGTTGACCCCTAGTACTTATCTGTGTTCAATTCTGCCATTTTTCCTTGTAGTATCTACGCATGGAGCAGAGATCGCAGGTACTGAGTGAGCTGGATCGTCTTCGCTTCCTTACCTCTGACCAGTCGCTGAGCCTCCTGCCAGAGTACCAGCAGAGAATCAATGTGAGTTACAGGGGTCTGGGGGATTCATGGTGAATGAAATGAGTAGACAAATTAATGGAAACCTCTAATAAAATGTCCAAGTCTTAGGAATCGTTAACGCCATAATTTCAAGCCCATGTTATGCAGTTTTTGTAGCAAATGGGTCAAAGAAGTGGTCATTTGATGTAGTACTTTTGTGCCATTTTTAGCTACCCTGCTAAACTTTCATCTTACTCTGCTGTTGAGATTCATCGTACAATCATCATTTAGCTTGTACCTATTTGGCGCCTCTTGTCACACAAAATATTTTGTGAGTTTTTTTACCTACACGTTATTTGGGTGGCATTGACTATCTGGTTGCTTTGGATCTCTTTTAGTGGCTCCATGTTGCTTTGAAAACTCATGTGTTAAAATGATGATTTTTTTTTTATTTTATTTTTTTTATATATAAATAGTACTATAGATCCCTGTCAAACCTGCAGCCCCTTGACACTTTTTGTGTGGCCCTTAGTGATTTCTAGCAGCCTCATCTATTATGTCTCCAGTCTATGACTGTCTACTGAAGCATGTCCCTAGTCTCCAACATCTCCTATAGCATGCTCACAGTCTCTGACAGTTTTCTGCAGCATGTCTGCAATCTTTGACCATCTCCTGTATTATGTCTGCAGTTTCTGACCGTCTCTTGTATCATTGTCTGGAATCTCTGACTATCTCCTGTATTTTTTCCACAATCTCCAATCATCTCTTGTGTCATGCCCATAGTCTCTGACCAAGGCTGGCCCAAGACATTGTGCTGCCTGGTTCCATGAATAAAAGGCTGCCCCCCCCCCCCTCCAAAAAATAAAAATAAATCACACCCACCAAAAGGCCCTCACATCCATTATTATTATTATACAGGATTTATATAGCGCCAACAGTTTGCGCAGCACTTTACATCATTATTTTATATCATGATAATAAAAAAAACTAAAATAAATTTATCAGGAAGTCAGATTTGCATGCAACAGCATTTTGTCTATATGTAAAATTATATGACATACCATTATGTTCAATTCCAAGGGGAGGGCTAGGGCAGATCAGGGGCGGTCTAGGGGTGGGCTAGGTTGGTATATGGACGGGCTAGGTTGGTATATGGACGGGCTAGGTTGGTATATGGACGGGCTAGGTTGGTATATGGACGGGCTAGGGGTAGTATATAGACAGGCTAGGGCAGTATAGGGGCGGGCTAGGGCAGTATAGGGGAATATTTACAGAATTTTTTTGTGTGGCCCTTGATTGATATTTGGGGTCGTAATTTGAAGCCCCCATATCAAGAAAGTTGACCACCACCATTATAGATTCTGGTAACTGGCAACCAGTCTAATGTAACTCCACTTTTGTAGCTGTGATTAGAACTGATTTATTCTAACCATTTGGAAAAAAAAATTCAGCCTGTGTCTCGTGTTCATATTGGTGGTTGGCATTTGTTTTCATACCTACAAGGTTACAGTGGTTGTTTGTCTATATCAAATTGTGTAGGCAATTAAAGGAAATCTAAAGTCTAGTCAAATTTAGGTAAAGTTTACAGAAAGTTAAAGGATAGTAAATCCTGTGGCCATCATGGCTGCTCTGTTTCATATTCTTATCTGAATCTCCAGTTTAATGCGTTTTGCCCTTCATCCCCCCACAGGTCTTGCGCACTCTACAGTACATAGATGATGGCGGTGCTGTACAGCTAAAGGGCCGGGTGGCCTGTGAGGTCAGCTGTCATGAACTGTTGGTGACTGAACTGGTTCTGGATGGGACCCTGTCTCCTCTTAACCCTGATGAGATTGCAGCACTACTCTCATGCCTGGTCTTTCAGCACAAGACGCAGTGTGAGCCGAAGCTAACGGACACGTTGAAGCAGGTAAGGCTGAACAGTTACAAAAAGCAGGACATGGAAGAATTTCACAGCATGTAAATTTGCTGTAGATATCTAACTGTCCCTTTTAACTCCTTGATCTTTGATTAGCCCATCTAAAAGTAATATTGTAGTTATAGGGGAGCCTAGTGGGTTCAATCAGCCCCTGGCTTCTTGGAGTAAAGCCATTGGATACTCCCAAAAGTGAGATCTTCCCTACATAATTCTCAACATTGTTCAATAGAAAGTGTTGGAATTATGGAAGGGATATCTCACTGTTGAAAGTTTCCACGTGATATACACTAAGAAGCCAGGGACTGACACGCATAACCAAATGGAAAGTAAATGAATAGAAGAGAAATCAAATCAATATTTGATGTGACCGCCCTTTGGCTTTAAACCAGCACCGATTCTTCTAGGTAGGCTTGCATACAGTTTTTGAAGGAACTTGGCAGGTAGGTTGCAGGGACGTGCGGCGAGGTCAGTGACTGGTGAGACACTGGCTAGTATCAGAGCCAGATACACACAGGTTACATGCGCCACGACCGTTAGAGTGAGAGCAATAATTCTAGCACTAGACCTCCTCTGTAACTCTAAACATGTAACCTGTATAAAAAATGTAAAGCGTCGCCTATGGAGGTTTTTAAGGACCAAAGTTTGGTGCCATTCCAGGAGTGTGTGCAGTTTAAAGCGTAATATGTTGGGTATCTATTTACTCAGCGTGACATTATCTTTCACATTATAAAACAAAATCGGGCTAACTTTAGTGGGGTTTTTTTTTGGTTTGTTTTTTATATTCATGAAACAGTTTTTTTCCCAAAAGTTGCAACGACTGGCGTTTTATTCCCTAGGGTGTCTGCTAAAGCAATATATATAATGTTTGGGGGTTTTGGGTAATTTTCTAGCAAAAAAAAAAAATGATTTTTACATGTAGGTGAGAAGTGTCAGAATTGGCCTGGGTGGCAAGGGGTTAATTACCATAAGTAAGTAATGTACAAATAATTTATTATATATTATTTTCAGTTAATTTACTATATTTTCAAAAACTGTACTCAAGCAGGTGGCTTAACATACAAATTACTGAAGTTTGAAGTTATAACTTCCAACCAGTAATTTCACAGTAAATAGATAAATAATAAATGATTATGTTATAACATATAGTATAATAATATATGATTTAGCTTGATTAAAACATTAAATTTTCAACAGCAGCAGAAGATTCTCATTCTCCCTCTTAACTGTGTGGGGAAAAACATTGAATTATGGGTAAATCTTATACACATAAACCCATGCTTTTTCCTTCTAGTTAAAAGGGCTGGTCTGGAAGGGAGTATTTGTCTTTTAGACACATGCCCCCTTCTATGACACTGCAGTGAGAGGAGTGCCTCCACTGCAGCATTTTTATTGGACAACCTGTTCCAATGGTGCTTTACCATTGGTCCAAGGCTCTAAGCTGTCCATAGAGCTCATTGTTTCTGACAAGAAGTGAGGAGAGGCACTGTAAGCTCATCCTCTCAGTCTGCTGCAAACAGAAAGTGCAGTGTTTAAACTACCTGCTCTGTATGTAGCTTCTGACAAGCTGTGCAAGGAGCCCCATATCTCCGGAACCATAGATGATAGGAGCCCCAAATGTTGACCAGTAGTGGTGTAGGACTTCAGCTACCTGTGACCCCAGGTCGCCGAGCTACGACACTTGAAGCTCGATTTTTTTTTTTTTTTTAATGTTCATGGCAGGTGAGGCTCTGTCTCACCTGCCTCCCCTGACTTTACGTCCCTGGTAGGTTGTTCCAAACATCTTGGAGAACTAATCGCAGATCTTTTGTGGATGTATATCTCAGATCTTTCTGTCTCCTCATGTAATCCCAGACAGACTTGATGATGTTGAGATCAGGGTTCTGTGGGGGCCAAACCATCACTTCCAGGACTCCTTGTTCTTTTTTACACAGAAAATAGTTCTTAATGACATTGGCTATATATATATATATATATTATAGATATTGGGTTTTCTTGCAGGGAGTGAAGAAGGTGAGAGAGCTGGCTGAACGAATTGCGCTGATTCAGCGGGAATGTGGCCTTAGGGAGGCGGTGGAGGACTTTGTGTCGCAGTACAAGTTTGGCCTGACGGAGGTTGTGTATGAATGGGCACGTGGAATGGTAAGAACAGTTTACTGGGTGGAAATTATTGATGGATATAATATGATGAAAAGGCTGAGGCCCCAAAAATGTATCATTGTATTTGTAAGTCATAACCGACTCTCACTATACCGCAGGATTGTAATATTTTGAATGGGTTGAAATTTAACTTGTATTCACATCCATTTATGTAATCCCAGCCATTTGCAGAAATCATGACTCTGACTGACATCCAGGAAGGCCTTATTGTGCGCTGCGTACAGCGACTGGACGAAGCATGTCGGGATGTACGTTCTGCCGCACGGTTGGTGGGAGATGCTACTCTGTGTGCCAAGATGGAGGCCGCCTCACAGCTCATCAAGAGGGATATAGTGTTTGCTGCCAGCCTGTACACCCAATGATCTCTCACCAAGCGGTAATTGACAAAATTCTTGACTAGTTTCCTGGCTCCTTTTGATATTATTCTGTAGTGCAGTCTTCAGGGACCTTTAACAGTCCATGTGTTCCTGTTTTTCAGGAGACCAGCAGGTCCATATATCATAATAGTACTTTAAAGGGATCCTGTCCAGAAAGGTGTCCCTGTAAAAGTCCTCCCCTCTTTGTCCTCAATACTCAACGCTGCTTCATTGAAGAAAATGTTTTCTCTGAAATCTGCTAAGAAAGAGATAGATAGTTCTGGGAGTGTCGGTTACCTGTGTCCTCCCCTGCGCTCAGTGGATCCTTACGCCAACCTCCAGGTCACTACAGGACACTGAGGTCAACAGGAGGACCCACTAAGCGCAGTGGAGGACAAAGATAACCAGCG
>CM055125.1:19394729-19457229 GCA_029206835.1 Rana muscosa | reverse complement strand
ACGGAGGGATAGACGGACGGACGGAGGGATAGACGGACGGACGGAGGGACGGACGGACGGAGGGACGGACGGAGGGATAGACGGACGGACGGAGGGATAGACGGACGGACGGAGGGATAGACGGACGGACGGACGGAGGGATAGACGGACGGACGGACGGAGGGATAGACGGATAGACGGACGGACGGATAGACGGATAGACGGACGGACGGACGGATAGACGGACGGACGGACGGATAGACGGACGGACAGACGGACAGACGGACGGACGGACGGACGGATAGACGGACGGACGGACGGATAGACGGACGGATAGACGGACGGACGGATAGACGGACGGACGGATAGACGGACGGACGGATAGACAGACAGACAGACGGATGGATAGACAGACGGACGGACGGAGGGATAGACGGACGGACGGAGGGATAGACGGACGGACGGAGGGATAGACGGACGGACGGAGGGATAGACGGACGGACGGAGGGATAGACGGACGGACGGAGGGACGGACGGACGGACGGACGGAGGGACGGACGGACGGAGGGACGGACGGACGGATAGACGGACGGACGGAGGGATAGACGGACGGACGGACGGAGGGATAGACGGACGGACGGACGGAGGGATAGACGGATAGACGGACGGACGGACGGACGGATAGACGGACGGACGGACGGATAGACGGACGGACGGACGGATAGACGGACGGACGGATAGACGGACGGACGGATAGACGGACGGACGGACGGATAGACGGACGGACGGATAGACGGACGGACGGACGGATAGACGGACGGACGGACGGACGGATAGACAGACAGACAGACAGACGGACGGATAGACAGACAGACAGACGGACGGACGGATAGACAGACAGACGGACGGATAGACAGACGGACGGATAGACAGACAGACAGACGGACGGATAGACAGACGGACGGACGGACGGACGGACGGATAGACGGACGGACGGACGGACGGACGGACAGATAGATAGACAGATAATCAGATAGATAATCAGACAGATAGATAATCAGACAGATAGATAATCAGATAGATAGATAATCAGATAGATAGATAAACAGATAGATAGATAAACAGATAGATTCATTATCTATCTATCTGATTATCTATCTGTCTATCTATCTGTCTATCTATCTGATAGATAGATAATCAGATAGATAATCAGACAGATCGATAGATAGATAGAGACAGATAGACAGATAATCAGATAGATAGATTGATTATCTGATTATCTATCTATCTGATTATCTGTCTGACAGATAACCAGACAGACAGATAACCAGACAGACAGATAACCAGACAGACAGATATAGATAAATAGAGAGAATGAGAGAGATAAGAGACCTGTAAAGCAGGGCTGTAGGACGCAGTGCTGCGAGCCCTCACAGATACAGGAGATGTGTAGGCTCCAGCAGATTGTCGGGTGAAGCACGGCTCCCCCCTCCACTCTCCACTCTCAGTCCGATGACAGGCTGAGAATACATACAGCACAAGGTGCTGCTTTATATGGATGGGGTGGACATTGGACAGACAATAAAGAAGACAAATAAAGGGTTGAAGAATGTTACCTACCTGGTCCTGGAGCCACAGAGCCGAAACCGAAAGTGACACAGTCGCCCGGGGAAAGCACCGCCCATTTCCCACGGCGGTGCAGAAGGACCCAATGAGAGTGGCTGGAGAGGCTCAGGACCCATCGAGAGTGGCTGGAGAGGCGCCCTGGAAAGCGCCACAGAGCTTAAGAAAAACTTGCAAATGAAGCGTCTTGCCTGGATTGCATTGGCATGACGCTTTAATAGTGCACTTTGCCCGGCGCCCGCCCCAAACATAACACTTAAAGGAACTTTTTTTTTTTTTTTTTCTTAAAGGGCAGGTGGGAGTCCTCCCTCCCACCTGCACATACATACACACAAATGCACAGCCATCATTCATTATTAACAAGTTTTTTTTTTTTTTTTTTAAATAACAAACCTGTTCTACTCACTAGATCTGTCCAACGGTTTTGCACTGAGCAACCCCGATCCATTTCATTTGTCGGATCCACCATCAGCACTCGTACTTCTGCCTTGCAGAGTGCACACCATAGCAGGCCTCTTACTACTTACCAGTTGTGTGGGCTCGCTCCTGAGTTGGCTCTGTGCGTGGCTCAGCCCCACCCCACCCCCCCACTCCCTCCTCTAATGGCTGTGATTGACAGCAGCCGAAGGCAATGTCTGCCGCTGCTGTCTCTGGACCTATGAGGCGGGAGAGAGGCTCTACTCTACTCTGGATCCAGATCGGGCTCAGATGAGTATAAGGGGGGGGGGGGGGCTGCACTCACTGTTTTTTTTTTTTTTTACCTTAATGCAGAGAATGTAGTTAGGTAAAAAATAAACTGCCTTTACACTCACTTTGTAAGGAATAATTTTTTGTTACAAGAACAAACATCTCTAGAATTACCTGAAATTGCACAGAGCAGCCCCAAACCTCCTCTTCTTGGGTCCCCCGCTGGCTCTTCTGGCCCCTCCTCTGTCCAGTGCCCACCATGGAAAGTTGCTTTCCATGGAGGCACTCGTGCATGCTCACTCCCGAGCCCTTCTGCATCCATCAACACAAACAGCGGGACGCCAATGGCTCCTGCTGCTATCAATCTGCCCAATGAGGAGGGATGCCGTGGCGAGACCCCTGCTCTTGTGCAAGTCGCTGGATCAGATAAGGCTCAGGTAAGAATAAGGCGGGGGGGGGGGGATTCTGCAGCAGAGAAGGATTTTTACCTTAATGCATTCAATGCATTAAGGTAAAAAAATCTTTAGGCTTTAGAACCACTTTAACTTTAAACTGATATGCTTTAAATGCCTTTAACTCCTTCCTGCCCTCCCTCTAACCGGGCTATTACACCCAAGCAGCAGGAAGGTCTGCCTAATCATGTGATTGACTGTTATAGTGGTCACATGATCGGGAGTTGTTCCCTTCAGTTCCTGATCATTAGTACAGACCAAGAGCTGTCGTCGACAGTTCAGTCTCTGTGTGCGCTCTCAGCACCGAAGTCTATGCCACACATAGATGCGCATGTGTGGCATAGGGGCGTTGAAGCCCACTCTCTTTGCTGCCACACTAATGCGTTGCTTAAGCAGCAAGAGGTTAAAACATCAGTGGACAATTTTAGGTATCATATTTTTAATGGCCACATACACTTTTAAGACTTGACATTTTCGGTATCTATTTACTCGACACAACCTCATCTTTTATATTTTACAAGAAAATGGGAATTATATTGTGTTTGTGAACACTATTTTTTTTTTTTTACAAAAATATTTATTTGTTAAACAGTAGCACAATTATCATGTGATATAAAGAAAATACAACTGCCACCATTTTATTCTACAGGGTCTCTGCATTCAGGAAATAAATAAGGCTTTGTGGGTTTTAACTAATCTTCATTCCTAAAAAAGTAGTGAAAGGGTTAATGTACAATGACCGTTCTTTTTGAAATGAATTTTTTTATCCTCCTTGCTTCTCCTTTCAGTACAGCGGTAACTAATATCATGAAGTATAACTTATTATATTTCCCCATTTTTTTTCAGCATGACAAAATCTAGCCTTGCCTGGTTAACCATCCACCTAATCAGTATGCCGACATCTGAGTCCTGGAAAATGGCTTCCGAGTGGCGAAAATGGCCGCAGCGTTGAAGAGTGCCAAGTCGTAACCTCTATGAGGTCTGCCTCTTGAGAGCGAGATTCGAAATCATTGTCTCAAGAAGAAAACATGAGATTAGCTGTTATTTCAGAGGCCGGGATGAACTGCACAGGGCCTTTGTTGCTGTAAATTACAGCACTGCTTATAGAAATAAATTAGTTGTGGACTCTTCTCGTGGTGTGTTTATTCATTGTGGTCTTAGGTGAACTGTCTGTGTTCCACCCTACAGCTAACCATAGACTTTGTTTATTAAAGTAGATTTTTTTTTAAAATAAATACATTTTTCACCTTTTGTTGCATTCTAGGCTGGCCATACATTATACAATCTGATTTACAATCTCCTTTAGATCTACCAAACTTATGTAGTATAAGTGCCTGCCTTATTGTATAATCAGTTTCTATAGTGTAGGTATGGCCAACTTTAGAGCTACTGCAGCCTCTTCCTGCCTACATGCACTCCAGCAACTTCTACCCGGATTTCCCAAGACGGGTTTCCTGATATGACGAGAGCGCAGCATGCATGTGTAATGTGCGCTGGCCATTGTAGCCTTTATTGGGAGAGCAAACAAAGTGCAACCAAATCTTCCCTCCTACTGCAGATACTGTATGTGGTTTTAGAAGATTAATGAAACTGTGCTAGTGGAAGATTTAAATGCTTTCTTATATGACAAATACAGAAAATTCCAGTCCACAAGGTACACCTGAATATGGTTTACTACCTCACAGGTATACTGGAACGCATATACTTCTTGGGAATACACTTCAGGGTGGAACTGATTCGGAGATGGCGGGAGCCGAGCAGGACCCAGACCAATCTCTCTCTCTCTCCCTCACCCCCTCCCTCTCTCTCTCCCTCACCCCCTCCCTCTCTCTCTCCCTCACCCCCTCCCTCTCTCTCTCTCCCCCACCACCTCCACCCCTCTCTCCCCCCCTCTCTCTCTCTCCCCCCTCTCTCTCCCCCCCTCTCTCTCTCTTCCCTCTCTCCCTCCTCTCTCTCTCTCTCTCCCCCCTCTCTCTCTCTCCCCCCCTCTCTCTCTCTCTCTCTCTCTCTCTCCCCCCTCCACCTCCTCCCTCTCTCTCTCTCTCCCCCCTCTCTCTCTCTCCCTCCCCTCTCTCTCTCCCTCCCCTCTCTCTCCCTCCCCTCTCTCTCCCTCCCCTCTCCCCCCCCTCCTGAGGAGCGAGGGGGGGTTGAGGCCGACCAATGCTGTGTGTCAATGGATGCACAGAGACCACCTCGGGATTGAGCCCGCATGACTGCCTTCATATCAAGCGGTTTACTATGAGGGGACTCAAAGAGGGTGGGGGGGGGTGGAGAGGGGCCAGGAGCACCCACAGGGGTCCCCAGAAGAGGAGGATTAGGACTGCTCTGTGCAGCAACTTTAACACAGGCTGTGGAGATTGACAGGCGGCCCTTTCTGTCAAGCTCACCCATTGAGATCAATGGGGCCACACCGCAACTGCGAGCCAAAACCATTGCTTGCTGTTGCAATGCAGTCTTGCAATGTAAAACTCCTTTATCAATTAAAGGGTAACTCCACTTTCGTGGGGAAAAAAATATAGCAAATAAAGAAACAATATAGTGTATACGATTATGACACAAGTCATATTCTAATTGTATGTTATTAAAAATGACCTTTCCTTTTCAATCTGCGGTGCTGTATTTTTCTGTAAAATGCAATATGGCTACCTGGAGGTGTTCTTTACATGGATGGCATACAGAAAGGGCCCCCCCCCCCTCCCGAAAAGTAATTTCCTGCTTGTGTGATTGGCTTACTGATTTTGATTTTCCCAGAAGTCTGCAACTAAGATACAAGTCAGATTTTGGGCATCCCCCTGCAACCAAAATGTCATCATTGGTGGGATACTCCCAAAGGGATATCACATCTAAGGGGATACAGACCCTGCCAGCAGCTGATAATTATAAAGTCACACCCATTCACATTCATGGACAAACAGAAACAACTATTTCTTCACAATAACAAAAAGGTAAGAATCTGCAACAAAACACATTTTAGGCACACATTTAACCCTTTGATTGCCCCTGATGTTAAGCCTTTCCCTGCCAGTGTCATTAGTACAGTGACAGTGCATATTTTTTTTAGCACTGATCACAGTATTAGTGTCACTGGTCCCCACAAAAGTGTCAGTTAGGTGTCCGATTTGTCCGCCGCAATATCGCAGTCCCGCTATAAGTCGCTGACCGACGCCAAAAACGTGGCAGAATACATATTGGCCTCAACTTATGGAGAAATTAGATTTTTTACGTTTTTTATTGGATATGTTTTATAGCAGAAAGTAAAACATGTTTTTTTTCTAGCTTGTCCATAGTTTTGTGTTTATAGCGCAAAAAATAAAAACCACAGTGGTGATCTATGTGTGGGGAAAAAAGTACATCAATTGTATTTGTGTACAGCGCTGCACGATGGAGCAATTGTCAGTTAAAGTAACGCAGTGCCGTATCGCAAAAAATGGCCTGGTCATGAAGGGGGGTAAATCTTCCAGGGCTGAAGTGGTTAAAGTGATCGTAAAGTCTGCTTTGTTATTTTTACCTACAGCTAAGCCTATAATAAGGCTTACCTGTAGGTAAAATTAATATCTCCTAAACAGTGATATTCAGCATGTATGCAGCCGCTGTTGTCACCGGTGCATGCGCATTGAAGGTCTGGCATATCGCACCAGACCTTCAGAGCTTCTTCCCGGAACCCCAGGAGTGACGTCATCCTGGCTCCGGTCACTCACAGCGACAGCCTGCAAATCCGGAATAAAGACCGGGGGAAGATGTCAGTCCTCTCTGCAGTGACCAGGCAATGCTGGAAGGACTTCAGTCTGGATGCGTTCCAGATGCTTTTCTGCATGCACGTTTTTGATGCGTTCCAGTGCATTTTTGATGCGTTCCAGTGCATTTTTGATGCGTTCCAGTGCATTTTTGATGGAGTCCAGTGCAATTTTGTCCCCCTCTTCTTTTTTTCTTTTTTTATTATTTTTTTTTAACCTTAAACCGGGGTTCACACTGTTGCGATCTCAGAGATCGTATGTGATTCGGACCCACACTGCTGGCGCCGATCACATGCGATCTCTGAGCAATGCAAGCTCAGCCATACAGTTGTATGGCTGAATTTGCATTGGAATCGCACAGAAAATAGTGCAGGGACTTGTTTTTCCCTGCACTAGAATCAGATCACATGGGTGTTCTCACCTATGCAATCCGATTCCTGTGCGAATTCGATCTGTGAACTAAATGCAGAAGGTTCGAACAAGGCAGTGTCAACTGCCTGAGGGAGAGGAGCGATGCGGGAGCCGGCGCAGGAATTGTGCTGGTTCCCGCAATGTACTAGTGTGAACCCAGGGTAAATAATTTGTGTTCCAGTGCGTTTTTGGTGCTTTTATGTGCGTTCCAGTGCAGGAAAAATGCAGCGTGTTCTACTTTTTTTTTTTTTTTTTTTTTATCCGGAACGCACTGGAACTGCAAGCACTGATGTGAACTATGCCATTGGAAACCATATAACCTACTTTCCATGCGTTTTTGTTGCAGAATAAAAACGTACTGCATGTGATGTGAACTGGTCCTTAGGCAGTTTAGCGCTAAAATAGCACCTGTAAACTGCCTTTCATGCCTCCCTAGTGTAAAAGCCTGAGTGCTTTCACACCGGGGCGGTGCGCTTGCGGGACGGGAAAAAAAAGTCCTGTAGGCAGCGTCTTTGGGGTGGTTTACACCAATCCTCCACCGCCCCTGCCCATTGGAATGAATGGGCAGCGCTGCAACACGGGTGATTTTAACCCTTTCTTCGGCCACTAGCGGGGGGGTTAAAAGCGCCGCTAAGACGGTGGTAAATCGCCACTAAAACGAGTGGCTCTTTACCGCCAACACGGCTGCAGTGTGAACGCAGCCTAAGGTAAGTATTTTATAATGTGCTAGTATGCGATGCATATTAGCACGTTATGGCATTGTCTTACAGGTGTGTGTGTGGTTTTTTTTTTCTTCTGCATTGGTTTACTACCGCTTGAAAAAGACAAAAGAGGCATGAGGAAAGCAGCAGTAGAGCCTCCTGAACACCTACCAGTCACTGCTATTCTGCCCTCCGAAAACCGATTCAATGTCGATTACTTTTCCGGGGTGGTGTTAAAAGCTCTTTTTATACTTGCGGTAGTGTTTATCACTTACGCTTTCGGATGGGGGGGGCAGTAAAAACATGTATTTGAGCTGCAATTTTTACAGCTTTTCCATAAGGTACAAGGCGCCTTGACGCTACAATGATCCCCCTTGTTGCATTGGTCAGGCAGTGCTGCCATTCATCTGAACAGGGCTGCGTGTGATGCATGAAGTTGTGGCACGGCGGTGCAGGTTTTTTGGACGGGAAAACTTGCGGTGAGGTGACTTTTTTTTAGGGGGGTGTGGGAGGTCGCCTCTTCACTGCCTGTCCAGCGCCCTCTTAAAAGCACTCCACCATAGATGACTCTCAGGAGGGCAAAACAAATGTAAGTGAGCCCTTCGCCTCTCCCGAGACCCGGATATACCCTCCATGGTGCTCCGCCATCATTCCTCTGGCTCATCCTTTTAATCCAGGACACATATGAATTATACAGGTTCTGAGGCTAAAATAATGCAGATAAGGCAAGTGAGTGAGTATAATTGCCACCTTCTCAGCCACAGAACCTGTGTAATTAATATGAAGCTCACCACAACCCAACCCCCCTGTCCCTCCTAAAAGATATGTAATACACTCCACACGTTTTTAATGGCAGCCCTTTATTTGTGATCTCTGTACTTTACTACTACGTCCTAAATCCCACCACAGGGAACTTTAGAAGGCGCTTATGTGGGCGCTCTAAGTGATGTCATCGCAACCGCGGTTTCTAATTGGACTAATTGGCTCGATGTGTGGCGGAAGTATAGCTAGAGGCGGGGCCAGGCCGACATGTGGGGCGGAAGGACACACTCGAGTGAACTCCGTGATTGGCGGACGTGAGGAGGCTGCTTTCTGTTGGTTGGTAAATAGAAACCTCGTTGTGCGTGACGTATAAAGAGCGCGACCGGCATTCTAATACAGGTAAACAGAGCTATAAATTGTCCTGTGCGTGGATTATCAGTAAGGGGACAGAGGGGTCACTTATAGATGGATTCATTGACTCTGTGTGCATGGTGACATGGGGTTATATGCAGACATGACTATACTCTAGGGCTAGGCAGAGGTGTACAGACAGGTGGTGTGAGTGTCATGTGCCATGCATGGCTGTTGTTGTCAGGGGTAACCACAGAAGAATATCAATGTTTCAGGGCCACACATACTATACATAGGTCAACCTGAATTCCACACATGTGTTTGTTACATTGTTGCAAGCTGGACCAATATAACAATGCGAAAAAAAGAACATACCTGTAATCCTTATTTACCCTGTTGTTGCCCATGTAACACATATGTCTGGTGGCAAAAGGGTGGGATTTAACACCCACGTGCTGCACGTCTGTGTTGCTGGGCTCCCTGCACGCTCCCATCACAGAGACTGAGCTATCAAAGACAGCTCGTCCAAACTAACGATTAGTAGCTGGCAGGATTGGCACCTGGTCTGGTGGCCACTGTCACAGCCAATCCCAGTGGTCACATGATCATCAATTCTTCCCATCCCTCTGGCATTAAGAACTTTTTGAAGGGACACCGGGGCAGGTGGGAAGAGGTTAAATATATATATATTTTTATGTATTTGATTAAATGATTCCACATACCTATTAAGTTTAGAGTGGAACAAAATGCAAAACGGATGGAGGGTTATAACCTTTGTCAGTTTTTTTTTTCTCCCATTGTGGAGATAAATTGTTAATCTAATGTACTCCCTGCACCCATCTTGAGTGTGGGCATCTGAAGCCTACGCAGAGTTTCTTCCTGGATGTGGTGCAGCGGACTACCCAGCATGCACCTCCCGATCTCGTGCCTGCGCAGTGAGAACAAAGCGCAGCATACTCAGTGTATTGCAGGTTGCCATAGCAGTGGTGTTGTCTGAAGAAATTCCCACCCCATTGTTATGGCAACCTGTCAGTCAATTTTTCCATTGACTCCTCGGATTGATAACCCTGAGCCCTGGTTCACATTGGTACGATTTGACATGCGATTTGACATGTCAAATTGGCGGCAATTGCCGGCATTGGCACCGTCCCAATAGGTGCGATGCCTCATCTGCATCACTGCACCGATTTTAAAAAGTAGTTTCTGTACTGCTTTTTGCGATTTCGGGCCGCAATTTACATTGACATCTGTGCAGAAACCTGCACAGATGTCTCTGAAATTGCGGCCGAAATCGGGACTGACAGGCGGAAGTAAAATCGTACGAGTTCAGCTGAACACGCACGGCTTCATTCCCGCAGCCCAGTGTGAACCTGGGCTTATATCCCAGGAGCCAACAGGCGGGAGGATATAATGTACCTCACCAGGATGGAAGTGAAGGTTTTCGTTAACCCTACAGGTACTAAACCTTAAAAAAAAAAAAAAATTCCTAATGGCATAGGGATCAGCAACAACAGGGGCTGAAGTTAAAAAATAAGGTGTTACCCCGCTTTAATCAGAGGTCACAAAATACATATTGACCCTCACATTGCAGCTGGAGTAGTAGTAAAGAATCATAGCATAAATGGAACGTTCAGATTATAATAAACAAGCTTCTCAAGTATATAACATGTACTAAAATATAACTTACTAGAGGTATAGGTAGGTGGCCACAGAGGAAAGATGTCATGAGAAATCATTCTCTCGCCACTTTCACCGGCCACCCAAGAACAGTTAACGCCCACCATGCTCAAACAGAGGGACCAACAAAATAGCAGCATAGCCAGCCACAACCTCCACCAGAAGAAAGAGCTGACAGCTTTATGAACGACGCCATTAGATGACTAACAAGGTCTTTGCCCACCTTCTTCCCGCCTCTCAGGTATCCCTCAGCTCTCAGTATCATGGTTTTGCTGCCACCCAGCTTGACGGAGGAGGAGGAGTCTCTGCAGCGGAAGTATGCCAAGCTGAAAAAGAAGGTTCGTTAATTCTGATGGGGGGAAAAAAAAGTCTGAGCGATATTGTGACAGCATAATGTAATATTTTCCAAAGGGTTCAGTTAGTGATAAAAGATTGATCCACTAAATACTGGGATGTTTTTAGTGTTATAATCCATATACTTACGGACTGTAATTAATTTCTTGCTTGATGAATGCCTTAAAGTGGTTGTAAAGGCAGAAGGTTTTTTTTATCTTAATGCATTCTATGCATAAAGATAAAAAAAAACTTCAGTGTGCAGCAGTCCCCCAATACTTACCTGAGCCCCATCTCTATCCAGCGATGTCCACGTGTGCCTCAGATGTCCTGGACTCTCCCTCCTGATTGGCTGAGACACAGCAGCGGGCGCCATTGGCACCCGCTGCTGTCAATCAAACTCAGCCAGTTAGGAGAGGGGGCAGGGCCAAGCCGCAGCTTTGTGTCTGAATGGATACACGGAGCTGCAGCTCGGCTCGGGTGCCCCCACAGCAAGCTGCTTGCAGTGGGGGCACCCAACAGAAGGGAGGGGCCAGGAGCTTCAGCCAGGGATTTGAGAAGAGGAGGATCTGAGCTGCTCTGTTCAAAACCATTACACAGGGTTTGTTATTTTAATATAAAAAAAAAAAGAGACTTTACAATCACTTTAATGTCACTGTATCATCAATAACATTGGCTTTGTTTGTTATGCACAGCTTGTGCGGTTGTTTGTAAAAAAAATAAAAAAAACAACACTTTAATAAAAAAATATATAAAAAAAAGATCTGCTTTAAAAACAACAAAAAAAAAAACTGGATTCCTTTTTCAGTTGATGCTGGAACTTGAAACCTGCTAAGTAAGTCCTATTTCACATGGGATTTAGCTTTTTATAAGAGCAGTGTTGAAAGCTTTGTTGAAGCTTTTAAAGAGGAGCCCCCCAAAAAAAAATTAAAAGTCAGCAGGATCTGTGTTCAGCATTTACAAACTGAAGCTGAATGGTACTTTAAAAGCTTCAACAACGATTACAGTTCACACTGCTCTTATACAATCTGAAGCCTGCGTGAAACAGGCATAACTTCTCTGTGTCTAGGAAACCTGCGCATGTGAAGTGACAACTAGGGGTTCTGCTTAGTCATTTTGGATTTTTATTCCTTATGTGATTAATTGTGTGTGCCTTTTAATTTTCCTGCAGACATGTTACTGAGGCTGGCCATACGTGGTTCAAATTCAAGCCAATTCCTGTGAATCGCTGAAATTCAGTGGAAGGCCCTACCAACACCACCTGCCTCAACAAACTTCGATATAGGAAAAAAAAAAAGCTGTCTAAACAGTGACTGCAGCCAATCAACTGCAGTCACTGTTCAGGTATTCTAATAGCTGCAGGGGCAGCAGCTCTCAGAGTACAATGGCTGGCGGTGGGAGATTCCTCCATCCACCCCGGGGCAATCTATGCGCAATCAGCCCTTGCCTGGACGAGAGAAATCTCATTGTATCTTGTCAGTTTTAGCCTATAACACAAAGCTTTTCTTTGTATAAAATACTATTTCGGAGTGATGGAGTTCGGCAGGTTTAATTATTAAACATTACAAAGCACTATGTGCAAAGCATAGCATCAGTCAGAATTTACGAAAATAGAGCCAGTATAAGACTCATTGTGATGTCTGTTGTGTTTACTGCACTTTGCCTCTGGCACTGTTATTATTATTATTATTATTATTATTATTGTGACACTAGTCTGGCTTAAAAAAAAATATATATATATTTTCAAATTTTTGTATTCTTAAAGTGATACTAAGACAACGGCATTTTTTTAATAAAGCATATACAGTGGAGACATGGCATTATGGAAGACTGAAAATGAACACCACTTTAATGCATTCCTTGCATTAAGGTAGAAAAACATTTTCTATTTCTCTGCCTTCACACAGGACTCGAGCAGCAATCAAATGCAGTGAGGAGGAAGTGGGGGGCGGGACTAAGTCCCACTGTGTAAGTCTATGAAGCGCGGCTCTGTAGACACACAAGTCAGGAGTGCGCAGACTCTGTGTGCCTCCATAGCAAACAGCTTGCTATGGAAACGCACAAAGAAGAGGAGGAGCCAGGAGCGCCAGCGGGGGACCCGAGAAGAGGAGGATCGGGGACGCTCTGTGCAATACCACTGCACAGAGCAGGTGAGCATAACATGTTTGTTATTTTAATAAAAAAAAAAAACTGACTTTAGTAACACTTTAACTCAGAAGTCCCCCCCTGTTGTTTCTAGCTTTCTCCAATTTTATTTTTTTCCTGTTGTGATGTGTCTTCCTATTAGAGGGTGGCTACATCATTCTCCATGGTCCTACTGTATGTAGGAATGTAGCCACCCCCTCTTGCTCACTCCTGAGATGGACTATGGGATGTGTAGTGTGCATAGAACATTGCACTGCTCATTCCAAAGAAAGGTGAGGGGGGGGAAACAGAGTGAAAAACAGAGCGAAAAAAGCCCCAAAAAAATGTAAATGAATGCAGCCACCACTTCTAATGATTGGTAAGCTACAATATATTACATTTTTGGGTTTAAAACCACTTTAAGCCCAGTGGGACACAAAAAATTACCAATGACATTTGCAAAAGAGAAGTCCAGAAAGACCATGTATGTTATACAACAAATACAGGAGTTCAGTAGTTGTCATTCAATTTTATCCAAAAGGTGTTCAGCAGAGTTGAGGTCAGGGCTCTGTGCAGGACACTTGAGGCCCTCCATATCAAACTCATCAAAGCATGTCTTTATTGAGCTGGCTTTGTACACAGGGGCACAGTCATACTGGAACAAAAAGGGACCTCCCCAAACTGTTGTCACTAAGTTGGAAGCTCACAATTATGTAAACTGTCTCTGTATGCTGAAGCATTAACAGTACCCTTCGCTGGAAACAACTGAACTCAATCGTTTGGAGAGGTGTCCACATTTGGTCTCGTAGTGTTTGAAGGTGGATTTACATTTGCGTTTTGGAATCATTAATGGCAAGTCTAATTCAGCGCATTGGTTAGAATCTGTCCATTAGTACTCATATGTGTCATTTATATTACAGAAAAAAGCACTACTTGCCTTGAAGAAACAGACATCCACTAGTCAGAC
Source organism: Rana muscosa (assembly GCA_029206835.1). Lineage (NCBI taxonomy): Eukaryota > Metazoa > Chordata > Amphibia > Anura > Ranidae > Rana > Rana muscosa. The sequence continues at coordinate 19,443,428 of CM055125.1, read as the reverse complement.
AACCCAGGCCGGGATCAAAAGATGTGAGTTGTGTTTCTTATTGTCTCAATGCTTTGTTTTTTATCCTAAGGCCTCATGCACACAGGGCATTAAACATGCGGCTGTTGGAGGCATTATTTTCTTTTTCGTACATCACGGGACACAGAGCGACTTAGTCATTACTAATGGGTTATATAGATTACCTTCAGGTGCTGGCACTGGCCAATTCCAAACCGGAAGTACCCTCCCCTATATAAGCCCCTCCCATCCGGGAGCACCTCAGTTTTTTGCCAGTGTCTAAGGTGTTGGCCAAAGAGTAACATGTGTTTTCACTGGGCTTGCGTACAGGTTCTTTTGGGCCTTAGTAAGCTGTTCCGGATCCCACCAAAAAAGCTTCATAGCTAAACGGTCGGTACCCGGGCCTTGCAGCAGAAGAGCAAGGTTTTGCCTGTAATGCCTCTCTTAGGAGGGCTGGACCCTGGGATCCAGAGCTCTGGTCATACCCACGACCAAGATGTTGTCTGTGCAGGGTGCTATACAGGTCCAGGGGAGTGGAATCCTTGGGAACCCGGTCCCTGAAGGTTTAATTACAATGCCTGCCGTGATAGGTGAAATTTGGGCTTCTGTGGACCAAACAAAGTCCTGCGGCGGGGATCAGGTAAGTGGGGGCCCCCAGGAACTTGGTTCTATTGGGGGACCCCCAAGCCTAATTTGTCTTTCTGTCTGTTACCTAACGGTATTCCCGCTAATATCTGTGTATGCCTGTAACTACTGAAAATGTAAAATTTTAATAGTAGTCAAGAAAAAAAAAAAAAAAAGGACCGCGGTACCTGTGTTAAACCACTAGAGGCCGCTGTAGTCCATTTTTCTTGTCATGTGGATCTTTGGTTTTCTCAAGTCAAAAGATCCAGGCAGTTGGTAAGTTTCTCTGTGGGAATCCACTTCCTCTGCCCTGTTGCTGCGCTCATCCACCGCACAGGCCCTCCGGCAAAAAGGGCCCTGGCTCCTAGTCCCTGTTTGATTTCGAAAATGGGGCGCGCGCGCGGGCGCGTGCACGCGCCTCCTATGAAAAAAAAGGGGCGGGGCGGGTGGATGACGCTCGATGCGCGCCACGGCGCTTCTGCGCATGTGCAGGCGTCCCAGCTTGTATAAAGACACAGTACAAGTGTCAGCTGGATGCAAACAGAGCTAGCAACAAACAGTGGCACACAGAGGTGGTTGATGCAGGCATCCCCATAGAAAGGCACTTTAGTGGACACCAGCTGGTATATAGCAGCAACTGTGTTCGACTATTACCAGCAAAAATTGGTGTATGACGACGGGATTACCTCAGCTTTGTGCTTAAAGGATATGTCGTCCAGACGCTCCGAAAATAGGTCTTCCAGGAAGCCAAAGGGGTCTCCATCGGGCTCTGAGGATATTGGGCATGCTTGTACTGCACCAATCTCCCCTGAGAATTCAGAGGTCAGTAGCCGTAGAAACCCCGCAGGAGTGCCTGGTGCTGCGGCTGTCCCCAGTCCACCTGCTCCTGTATATATAACAGAGGAGGTTTTATCCTCAACTCTGGGAGGATTGGAAGAGAGATTAACAGCATTGATCGCTGCTTCCCTGTCATAGGGAAAGCGCGTCCGATCTCCGTCTCCTCCTTCAGAGTGCCTGTTAGTGGAGGAACAGCCCCACACAGAGATCGACCTACCTGAAGGGGATCAGGATGAGGTTGATTCAGTTATGGAGGAATCAACAGTGGAAGAACCTTTCTCAGCATCTCAGGCTGAAAGATTATGGGTTCAGTCTCTGACTAACATGGTCCGATCAGCATTTTAAATGCCTCTGGCGGAACCACCATCCACTACGGTTTCCTCGCTGGGGTCGCTAAAAGCTCCCCAGGCTGTCTGTTCCTTCCCAATCCACCCTTTATTAGAAGGGCTTATTTACCAGGATTGGGAGCATCCTGATAAAATATTTGCTCCCCCCAAGAGATTTCCGGTGATCTATCCCATGGAGGATAAGTTCATAAAAAAATGGAGGGTCCCTACAGTGGACGCAGCCATCTCTTCTGTGAACAAATCACTGACATGTCCAGTAGATAATGTTCAAAGACCCAATAGATAAAAAATTGGAGTCTTTACTAAAATCTGCTTTCTCTACAGCAAGCATGGTGACACAACCTGCGGTAGCAGCGATTGGAGTCTGCCAAGCAGTGAAGGATCAGTTGAAACAAGTCTTAAGGGACTTGCCAGATCAGCAGGCTCTTGCCCTAGCTGACCTACCTAGAGCCTTGTGTTTTGCGGTGGACGCCATAAAGGATACAATCCAACAGGCCTCCCGCTTTACGCTGTCTGTAGTACATATGTGTAGGCTTCTGTGGCTCAAAAACTGGTCTGCTGAAGCTCCCTGTAAAAAACTGCTGGTCAGCTTCCCATTTCATGGAGAACGCTTATTTGGAGAAGATCTGGACAAATATATCCAGAAAATTTCTGCCGGTAAAAGTTCACTCTTACCGGTTAAGAACAAGGGTAAAAGTCCTTCTTTTAAGAGGCCTACTTCTCCAGTCCCGGGCACATCGGCTGTGAAGCAGTTCCGACGGCCTCCGCGGTCAAATTCAGGGGGAAGAAATCAGGGACAATCACAGGGTAACAAGAAGCCCTGGATCAAGAGAGGTACAAAACCTCCCCCCAAGGCATGAAGCGTTGCCCCCACTCAATCGGGTGGGGGGAAGACTTCAGTTGTTCACAGAGACCTGGCGGGACACCATCAGAGACAGATGGGTGCTCTCCGCAGTAAGTCTGGGATACAAGCTGGAGCTAAAAGGCACTCCTCCTGCCCAATTTATGAGGTCAAACGTGCCAAGAGATCCCCAGAAGAGAGGATCCCTCCTTCTGGCACTAGAACAACTATTGCTCCAAGGTGTAATCATGAAGGTTCCCCTGGAAGAAAGCGGATTCGGGTTTTACTCGAACCTTTTCACAGTCCCCAAACCAAATGGGGACGTGAGGCCCATATTAAATCTAAAAGGGCTAAACAAGTTCCTAAATATCAGGACTTTTCGGATGGAGTCGATCCGATCGGTGGCCACCGCCCTACAAGGGCAGGAATGGTTAGCCTCGATCGACATAAGGGATGCTTATCTGCATATTCCCATCTTTCCGGCCCACCAGAAATTTCTACGCTTTGCAGTAGAAGGGCGCCATTTTCAGTTCAGAGCCTTACCTTTCGGTCTGGCCACAGCACCACGAGTGTTCACAAAAATTCTGGCCCCATTATTGGCCAATCTAAGAACACAGGGTGTAACGATAATGGCATATCTAGACGACCTGCTACTAATAGACCACTCAGTGGAAAAGCTGGAAGTAGCTATTCACAAGACAATCAAGTATCTGGAATATCACGGTTGGATTATCAACCGGGACAAGTCAGCTCTAAGACCAGTCAAAAGTCTGGAATACTTAGGGCTAAGGCTGGATTCAAATCAGAGAAAGATTTTCTTACCTCCAGAGAAGGTGTCGTCTTTAAAAGATTTGACCCACTTAGTGGGTACAAAAAGAAAACCATCCATACGCCTCTGCATGAGGCTGCTGGGAAAAATGGTGGCTTCATTCGAAGCGGTACCCTACGGTCAATTCCATTCAAGGAATTTGCAAAGGGCCATACTGTCAGCCTGGAACAAAAAAGTTCAGGCTTTAGACTTACCAATGTCCCTGTCCCCTTCCGTTCGCAAGAGCCTCCATTGGTGGTTGGTGCCCCAGAATCTGGAAAAAGGGAAACCCTTCAGTCCGGTTTCTTGGAAGGTAGTCACTACAGATGCCAGCCTCATAGGCTGGGGGGCAGTACTGGAGCAATGGTCTCTCCAGGGCAAGTGGTCAGAAGCAGAAAAGGCCCTGCCCATCAATCTCTTAGAGATACGAGCAGCCCAGTATGCCCTAGTAGCATGGACATCCAAACTCCAAGGGTCCCCTTTCAGAATTCAATCAGACAATGCCACAGCAGTGGCATATATCAATCACCAGGGTGGCACCAGGAGTCGTGCAGCCCAGAGGGAAGCAAATTGCATCCTGGAGTGGGCAGAAAAATATGTCCCAGCCATATCCGCGGTTTTCATCCCAGGAGTGGAAAATTGGAGAGCGGACTTTTTAAGTCGCCAACAATTATGCCCGGGGGAATGGTCTCTTCACCCCGAGGTTTTCCAGGCAATATGCCAGCGGTGGGGAACACCGGATGTAGATCTGCTAGCATCCAGATTCAACGCAAAGGTGGACAGATTTGTGTCTCGCACAAGGGCATCCGAGCCGCAAGCTAGAGGATCCCTAGTGTTCCCTTGGGATCAGTTCAAGCTGATATATGCATTCCCACCGCCACAATTGTTACCGCAATTACTCCGCAGAATCAGGGTAGAAAAGAAACCAGTGATTCTGGTGGCTCCAGCGTGGCCCCGAAGGGCATGGTACGCGGAGATTGTAAAAATGTCAGTGAGGAGTCCTTGGACCCTCCCACATCGTCCGGACCTGCTGTCGCAGGGACCGATATACCACCCTTCCTTACCAGCCCTAGGTTTGACGGCCTGGCTATTGAAGCCCACATTCTGAAAAAGAGAGGGCTCTCTAATTCTGTGGTATCTACCATAATCAATGCCAGGAAGCCGGTATCCAGGCAGATCTATTATAGGATCTGGAAAGCGTACATTACGTGGTGTGAGGCCAAGAAATGGCATCCACGTAAGTACGTGATAGGGAGGATTTTGGACTTCCTACAGTGGGCTGTAGATAGGAAGCTTGCCTTGAGTACTATCAAGGGTCAGATTTCGGCCTTGTCAATATTTTTTTCAAAGGCCCTTGGCTTCGCATTCACTAGTCAAAGCTTTCATACAAGGAGTGATGTGTATTAGCCCTCCGGTTAGTATTCCCATATGTCCATGGGACTTAAACCTGGTTCTGTCAGTTCTACAGAAACAACCGTTTGAACCATTGCAGCACATTTCCTTGGTTCTTCTCACCAGGAAATTGATTTTCTTAGTAGCCGTTTGTTCGGCTAAAAGAGTATCGGAATTAGCCGCCTTGTCCTGTAAGGAGCCATACCTGGTTGTCCATAAGGACAGAGTAGTATTACGTCCTCATCCAGCCTTTCTTCCCAAGGTGGTATCGAGGTTTCATTTGAACCAAGATGTGGTTCTTCCTTCCTTTTTCCCCAAACCTAGCTCGGTAGAGGAAAAGTTATTACGTTCTTTGGATGTAGTAAGAGCAGTTAAAGCTTATTTAAAAGCCACTGCTCAGATTCGCAGAACGGATACTTTGTTTATTCTGCCGGAAGGCCCTAAAAAGGGTCAGGCAGCATCAAAATCCACTTTAGCCAAGTGGATTCGACAGGTCATAATACAAGCCTATGGCTTGAGAAAGAGACCGTCTCCGTTCAAAGTTAGGGCGCACTCCACAAGAGCGGTTGGAACTTCATGGGCAGTGCATCACCAGGCCTCCCTGGCTCAAGTATGTAAGGCCGTAACATGGTCTTCAGTACACACGTTTACTAGGTTCTACCAGGTGGACGTTCGAAGTCAGGAGGATGTCGCCTTTGGGCGCAGTGTGTTGCAGGCCGCAAAAGATCCTCATGCCTGATGGCGCCCAGCTTATGTATCCCTCCCCTCATTTGGCATTGCTTTGGGACGTCCCATTAGTAATGACTAAGTCGCTCTGTGTCCCGTGATGTACGAAAAAGAAAAAGGGATTTTTATAACAGCTTACCTGTAAAATCCTTTTCTTGGAGTACATCACGGGACACAGAGCTCCCACCCCTCTTTTTGGGACACTTATTGCTTGGCTACAAAACTGAGGTGCTCCCGGATGGGAGGGGCTTATATAGGGGAGGGTACTTCCGGTTTGGAATTGGCCAGTGCCAGCACCTGAAGGTAATCCTATATAACCCATTAGTAATGACTATGTCGCTCTGTGTCCCGTGATGTACTCCAAGAAAAGGATTTTACAGGTAAGCTGTTATAAAAATCCCTTTTTTTTGCCTGTAAACTCCCCTCTATGTTAGCCGGTGTCCTTGCACACATACACTCACCGGCCACTTTATTATGTACACCTGTACAATTGCTTGGGAACACAAATTGCTAGTCAGCCAATCATGTGGCAGCAACTCAATGCATTTAGGCATCTAGACGTGGTGAAGACAACTTTCTGAAGTTCAAACCGAGCATCAGAATAAGGAAGAAAGTGGATTTAAGTGACTTTGAAAGTGGCATGGTTGTTGGTGCCAGACGGGATGGTCTGAGTATTTCAAAAACTGCTGATCTACTGGGATTTTTTTACGTACAACCAACTCAGGTTTACAGAGAATGGTCCGAAAAAGTAAGCTGCAGAAAATGCCTTGTTGATATCAGAGGAGAATGGGCAGACTGGTTTGAGATGATAGAAAGGCAACAGTAACTCAAATAACCACTCGTTACAACCAAGGTATGCAGAATACCATCTCTCAACGCACAACATATCGAATCCTGAAGCAGATGGGCTACAGCAGCAGAATACCACACCAGGTGCCACTCCTGTTATGTTGAGCCTTGAAATAAAGGACATCCACGCCAATCAAATTGCATTCGTCTTAAATGTATGTTTACTGCAGAATAATCAATGTATACAAAGGATCACATCTTCTAAGGGAGTGTAATACATCTAAGAACAGGAAACTGAGGCTACAATTCACACAGGCTCACCAAAATTGGACAAATGAATATTGGAAAAACATTGCCTGGTCGGATGAGTCTCAATTTCAGCTGTGACATTCAGATGGAGGGTCAGAATTTGGTGTAAACAACATGTCGGCATGGATCCATCCTGCCTTGTATCAATGGTTCAAGCTAGTGGTGGTGTAATGGTGTGGGGGATATTTTCTTGGCACACTTTGGACCCCTTGGTACCAAATGAGCATTGTTTAAACGCCACAATCTACCTGAGAATTGTTGCCGACCATGTCCATCCCTTTATGACTACAGTGTCCCCATCTTCTGATGGCTCCTTCCAGCAGGATAATGCACCATGTTACAAAGTTCAAATCATCTCACCACTGGTTTCTTGAACATGACAATGAGGTCACTGTACTCCAGTGGCCTCCACAGTCACCAGATCTCATCAAATAGAGCACCTTTGGGATGTGGTGGGACGGAAGATTCGAATCATGGATGTGCAGCCGACAAAACTGCAGCAATCATGTCAATATGGACCAAAATCTCTGAGAAACGTTTCCAACACCTTGTTGAATCTATGCCACCAAGAATAAATGCAGTTCTGAAGGTAAAAGAGGTCCAACCCGGTACTAGCAAGGTGTCCCTAATAGGTGTTTAGAGGCAGAAAAAAAACATCACTTGTGCGTTCAGGAGAGGAGCATTGTGGCAAAAATATGTTAGTCACGCGTAAACGCTTGAGGGTTTATTCATTCCAATGGCCATAATAAATGATTATTCTGGCCAATGGAATGAATGAACAATTAAACGCTTGGTGCACCTAAACACGTTTTCAAAACACAACTTTTTCCTCCCCTGGAGCAAAGGTGTCCAGGGGAGGAAAAAAAACATCCTGTGTGCATGAGGCCTGAATCTTTACATTTCTTAATTTCCTTCCTCTCTTCCTTAGCGATGTCTGACCAGCCGGCAGTGGATACGGCCACAGCTACAGAACAGGCTAAGATGCTGGTGAAGACTGGAGCCATTAGTGCTATCAAATCTGGGACCAAAAACAGTGGATTCAAGCGTTCCCGGACTCTGGAGGGCAAACTTAAGGTTGAAGCTAGCAGTACATTAATATCTAACAGATACACCACCTGTGTGTGTGTGTGTGTGTGTGTGTGTGTGTGTGTGTGTGTGTGTGTGTTTTCTCTTGGTGCAACCACCAGTAGATGCCAAATACAGTGTGCATTGAGATGACTTCCAATGTTGGGCCGGGAGGAGGGGGTGGTAACATGCATTTACAAAATAAAGCTGCCCCCCTCCCTTTAATGTTATGTTGTCCAAAGCTAAAGGGCACTACACATTTGATACCTCTGGGGAGGGGCAAGTAGATTCTCTGGCGCTATTATATGTGTGCCTTCCCTCTGTTATCTTACCATTGCTGTCTGTATCCCCATTAGATGATATTGGATCCCAGTGCTGTGCCTCTGGATTTGGGTTGTCCAGAAGGTATACATTTTATTCTCTCCTCCTTGTTTCTAGGACCCTGATAAAGGCCCAGCTCCAACTTTCCAGCCCTTCCAACGAAGTGTCTCTTCTGAGGAGGACCAGACCGAGGTAACACACCAATCAGATACTTGTCTTTATTGTGCATACTTCACTAATAGGTGAACGTTTTTTTTTTTTTTAACAATAAGTTATTAGTTCTTGTAACTTATTTTTCCCTGTCCAGGCCTCACGACGTACCCAGAGGAAGTCACTTTACGAGAGGTGAGGCTGCTTTTGATTTGTCTTCTATTGCTATGTCACTTGTTTCATCAATGCCTGTGTATACCAATGTCTGAATCCTGTTAAGTGTAAACTCTTGCGCTACCACTGTGTGAAAATGGTGCAGACAATGTAAGACAGCTGCTATCACTATATAGCGTATACGTGGCTACGAAATATATGATGAACAGTTGGTAGTGTTGCGCTGTCAATGAAGTGCAAATAATACTGTTGAATCCTATAAGTGATTCCTATATATCTCAAAGGTAGAAACAAACATATATATTAATGGTTGACCATGAACAAAAAACAATATATCTGTAAAATTAACAATGCAGTGAAAAAATGAATAAGCAATTATGATGTCTGTGCTATATTGTGCTTATGTCTCAAGGATGGACATCCATAGTTCCGCTCCCGCACTACATGTTACGTCACGCCCACGTGACTTTTTTCAGGGTCTACGTGGGTGTGATGTAACGCGTAGGGCATGAGTGGAGGCATACCGGAAGTGATGTTACGATAGGAATGAGTTTGGTACAATTATGATGATGTCTGTGCCATATTGTGCTTATGTCTCAAGGATGGACATCCATAGTTCCGTGTGCATATAGAATTGATGACAGTAAAACAAAACATATATCTTCTTCAGTGAACCAGTCCTAATTATTTATATAATTTTGCTTGATGTATCCCTTCACCATTGATTTGCGAATGTTCAATATATAAGGTGACTTAATCCACTCCTTTCCGTGTCACCTCTGTGTTCTCTAGCCTCTCACCTCAGATATACTTGGTAAAGGCATAAAATGAAATCCCTCCCGAGTGCTGTAATGCATTAAGGTCGCCTCTGGGGGCTTCTTCCAATGTTCTGCTCCCTGTCAGGATGGTATAGGGTGTATGGTGCTCCTAGGGGATCCTCTCCTATATCCTCTTGATGGAGATGTGTAATAAAGAATACTCTCGTAGTGTGATAACGTTCCAACAGGTTTATTTTAAATATAAAAGCTTAGACTTACATTTAAAAGCCGAAAACCGGCATGACATCCACGAGTACCGAACTCATTCCTATTGTAACCTCACTTCCAGTATGCCTCCACTCACGCCCTACGTGTTGCGTCACGCCCATGTAGCCCCTGAAGAAGTCACTTGGGCGTGATGTAACACGTAGGGCGTGAGCAGAACTATGAATGTCCAAACTTGAGACATAAGCACAATATGGCACAGACATCATCATAATTGTTTGTTTATTTTTTCACTGCATTGTTAATTTTACGGATATATTGTCTTTTGTTCATGGTCAACCATTGATATGTATGTTTGTTTCTACCTTTTGAGATGTATAGGAATCACTTATAGGATTCGACACAACATCTGTATCCTATTTAGCTGTATCAGCTGTAGCCAAAATGAAAACATTTTAGGCTGGAGTTGGACTTTAAAATGTTTTTAGTTATAGATGTGTTTGCAATTAATGTATGCGGAGTTCCACCCAAAAGTGAATGCTACGCTTATCTGCCTCCCCCCCCCCCTCCAGTGCCACATTTGGCACCCTTTGGGGGAGGGGGGGAGCAGATTTTTGACAGGTACCTGTCCCCACTTATGAAATATCTCATCGCAGCAAGATTGCTCAGAAGTTTGGCCCCCCTCCTCCTTTCCCAGCTACCGGGCTATTCAGAAAGTGCAGCGTGCTTCACGCATGCGCAGTAGGGAGCCGGCTGTGAAGGCTTCACTGACGTTTTTTCTTACCACGAATGGTGGTTGCAGCACCCGAGAGCCGATGGAAACATCGCCTGGGGTGCCGACATTGCTGGATTCCAAGACAGGTAAGTGTCCTAATATTAAAAGTCAGCAGCTGCAGTATGTATAATATTTTTTTTTTGCTGGGGGGGGGGGGCGGAACTAATTTCCCCTCACTTCCTGTCCTAGATGGAAGGTAATGTGAAATCTCTTCAGGGGGGACACAGGCTGAAACAAAACACTCTACTCATTTAGTAAAATTGGTAAGAATTAGAAGCTCTGTGAGGTTATTTTTACTGTCTGTGTCTTCCTGTCCCAGTGACAACCATTTCCCTCATGTTCTGTCACAGGAACAGGAAGCGAGGTGAAATTTATAAACCGTGGCCACGGACAACAAAAAAACTTGACAGGAGTATATCCTCTTTCTGCGTCTATCAAAAAAATGTTAAGGTTTGGGCTAGATTTGGGTTTCAAGCAGTTAAGAGGTTGAGAGCTGCAGTTTTGCATCTTTAAAAAGGAGTTTGAAAAGGCATCTTCCATATACCTATGCTATGAAGTTCTATAATGCATTAAATGTTTTATTTCTGTGTATGGGTATGTGTACGCTGGGGCAGCATTATTTGCCAGTTACATATGCAGGCTCCACTTCCTGCTATCAATTTGCCTCTCTCAGCTTTGTAAGCTCCAGTGAGCGAATGCGAGACCCTGAAAGAGAGCTGGAGGATCGAGAGAGTGACAAAGACACTCGACGTGGAGACAGGGAGTCCTTTGACAGAGAACGAGACCGCGGCAAAGATCGGGAGCGCGATAGAGACAGGGATGGGACAAGAGACCGCAGCGATAAAGATCGTGAGAGAGATCGTGATCGAGACAGAGAATTCCATAGACGTGAGTAAAATATGTAAATACACTGGCTGCTTGTGATTGCCTAAAAGTTAGGCTTACTGGTATCACACTTTTTATCTGTAGTTTTTTTGTATGTCTTCATCGTTATTTTTTTTTCTCCAATATATTCCGTTCTCTTTGTTTGTCATCCTCCTTGTGTTCGCCTTCTCATGAATGCTGTTTTAACCTGTTGCTGCAGCAATTCATATGTGCAACTTCAGAAGTGTGGGCTTTAACAGCCACTCGCTGCGCTAATGTGTCGCTGGGTGGTCGATGTTTCTCTGCTCTCGGTCTAGACTAACTATCAGTAGCCAGTGGGACTGGCTCCCACGCTTGCCACATGCTTGCCAATCCTTCCCACCCCCAGAGGGTTCAGAGTCTGTAAAAAGTGATGCTGAGGCAGGTGAGAAGGGCTTAAAGAGAACCTCAACTTGTATAAGCAAATAGAGGCAGGTGGAGGATAAAGGACTAGTCACCGGTGTTGCCTGTGGTCTCCCTGCAGATGATTTTTTCTTCATTACTGAGTGACCATGCCTTGTTCTGCACTATGTGGGGGGGGCCATCTTGGTATTGGCAGTTCTTTGCTTTCCCGGGTCAGAGCATCCCCTTTGATGACTGATGGCGTAATGGTCAAAAAATGACAGGAGAGGTGGAGGAAGCACAAAACCACATTGTAAATAAAGCAGAAGCAGGAATATCCTTGCACTGGGTGTCTTTAGGTACAGCTTTCTCTCCAGCAAGGAGAAAAGTGAGCAGTGAAGACTCTTTTTAGTCAGAGGCAGCACTGCCTTCTTTGATGGCCTACTAGAGGTAACAACCAGTTTTGAGGCTCAAGGGACAGGAGACAGGAGACAGGTTACGGCGAAATCTAGATGTTCCCTGAAAAGACAGCAAAGCTTGACCAAAAAAATGCAATGCAATAGAACCTGACTGGTTGGCTGTGCAGTGCATTGTGGGAAGTTGAAGCCACTCCACTCCACATTTAATATCCTCTTAAAAAGGTTGCGTGGGCCAAACTGGCCCGAATGAACTATTTACTGCACTAATAGGTGCACTTGCTGTGTGTGTGTGTGTGTGTGTGTGTGTGTGTGTGTGTATGTATGTATGTATGTGTGTGTATATATATATATATATATATAACAGTAGGTAGCCTAAGCTTCATACAGTATACTTCACTGTGTTCGGAATGGGACAGGGACTTTCTTTCCCACGCCTGGAACAAAATAGGGTCTGGCTGTACAGGATAGCTTTGTGTTCTGTGAATGAATACAAGCTTCCTCTGATTGGCTGAGGCATGGGTTGGCAACGTCATCTGCCTGCCTCAAAGGAGATTCTGTATTCATTCATAGAATACAAAGCTTGCTGTGAATGGCTGAGCAGCAATCAGCCTGACTCTACTATGTGTCAGCAGAGGGACGGGAAGTCAAAACACGTTGTCTTATACTGTGTGTGGCTGAGGCTACATACAGTTAATACAGTGTGCCCAGCAAGGGCACCTGTTAGTGCAGTAAAAAATTTGTTTTGGGCCAGCTTTGCCCAAACTAACTATTTAAAGGCACATTAAACATTAGGCACAATAGGCTTTAAGATAAAAATGAATTTTATGCAGTTATACCAGTAGTATTTTAAAATCTGTGTTATGATTTTTAACTATTATAAATGGCCTAAAGGGTGTTTTTTTATAGAAATACAAGCATTTAAATTCCTGACCTTCTCCTGAAAAAATGCTATCTGCTAGGTTCCAAAATTCATGCAGATTAGAAAATTGAAATTTTTGACCTATATGCTTTTTCCCAGTCTTTGCCTCAGAAACTAAAAAAAAAAACATTGGATCGGCATGCCAGGTAGTGTTTTTTAGGAAAAGTCAGGAATAGCAGCCTACTATCCTCTCAGTACAGGTTTAGAAAAATGAAGACAAAGCTATAGGCCAGGGCTTGAAAGTCTTCAGATCCCATCTGTGGCAGACATATCAGTTCCAGCATGCTAAAACTTGTAGTTCCTGCACAGATGACTTGCAGCAAGCTGCTTCTTCCCACATTACTCGTATTTACATATCCTTTAATATTTTGTAGGGTCAGACACTTTCTCGGACCGCCGAGGTCCCAGAAAAGGGAATACGGTATATGTTCATGGTGTCGGCATGAAGAAGCAGATGCTCACAGACGCCTTCTCCAAGTTTGGGAAAATTATCGACCTTGCCATGGACGATCAACGAAAGTAAGAAAACACAAGGGAAATATTTGGGAGTGGTGTAGCCATAACTTCTACAAATAAATGTAACGGTTGTGTCTTGTACACAGGTGTGCCTTTGTTACATTTGACAAGATGGAATCTGCAGATCAGGCCATACAAGAGGTAAGAGCTGGCCAGGGTATTGATTATTTGTCATTTGAAGCCCCTTTAGTCAATTTATTTGATTTTAGAGAATGTCCGGTTTCAGGATGGGTATTGCGTAATGTTAAAGTCATGAATGAATATGTATCCCAGACCTGGTCAGAACCTGTTACCTATAGATTTGGATGGTACAATTTTTACCCTATAAATACAAAATTCTTCACGAAAAGCATATGTATAAGTAGTTGAAGGATATCCTATCATTATGTGTATTATGATTATTATGGGACTTTTTTCAAAAGAGCAACAATATTTATAGAAAAAATAGAAACTTTAACTCTCATACAAAGATTCTGATAGTTAAAATTTACCACTTTGAATTAAAATCAAAAAAGCAGAAAAAAAAGAAAAGGCCACATTGTAAAAGACTTGTATATTGACAGTTACATCCAAAATGTCTGTTTTCTTTGTCACAAGGAAGTCCCTAAGCAAACAAAGGTAAGTCAAATATTGTGGGATTCGTTTTAGCAGAATTTCCAAAGAACTTTAATCACTGGCATTTGTGATGTCAGAGAGTAAATATAGAATGGTGGCACTTGATAAAACAATTTTAAAATTTAGCATATCTGACAAATAGAACAACAGTCTTTATCAATTGCAAGCAATATAAATTTTGTATTGCTGTGCCAGAATTGGATATATAAATACAATTAGGAACATTTATATACATATTCAGTTTTAAATATCTAGTGAAAAGTGATGTCTGAATAATACTGTGTACAGATGGCTCAAATTTTGGACATTTTAGCCCAGAAGCTACAAAGAGTAAATCACTTGATTTCCCACATCCACCCCAATGGTGTGGATGGAGGAATATCCATTGTATTCAGGCAGCTCTGACACCAATGACTGTCTAAATGCAATCGCAATACTGAACAGTGACTGTATCTGATAGAATCTAGTCCCTGTTCGGCTAATAGTTTTCCACCCAGCTCAGTTGACTTTAAAACTTTTTTCAAACTAAATGGTGCTTGCAGGGCCACCCACGTCTCAAATTTCAGCTGATTCAGAATTAATTGGCTAAAATTTAAGCCATCCGTGTCCAACTTCCAGGTTTATCTATCACGGCCGGTTCACACTGGTCCGACATACGCTCCGACTTCGAGAGCACAAGTCGCATGACTTGTCAAAATCAATGGTTCCCTATGAGAGCCGTCTTAACTGGTCGGACTTGTGTCGGTCCCACTTTGAAAAAAGTTCTTGTGCTACTTTGGTCTGACTTGGGTATGATTTCAGACCATTGATTTGAATGGGGATCGTCCTCATAACTGCCCTGACTTGTGGCATGCAACTTGTGCTCTTACCAGACCCTTTGAGTCTGGTATGGATATTAAGGAGGTATTCCACGCTAAAATTTTAAAGAAAACTGAAAACCCCACACCAAAAAAAAAATACATACCAGACCCTTATCCGAGCATGCAACCCAGAAGGCTAGAAAAGGGGGGGGGGGACAAGCCAGCACCGCAAACTGGCCCTCATGTTGATGGGGACAAGGGCCTCTTCCCCGCAAACCTGGACAGTGGTTGTGGGGGTCTGCAGGCAGGGGGCTTATCGGAATCTTAGCTCCCCCCCGCCCCCCCCCCCCCCATGTGAATGAGTACAGGGTAAATTGTACCCCTACCCATTCACCCAAAAGAAAGGAGTGTAGTTTTACAAAAAACAAAGAGACGGTCCTTTATTAAAAATGAAGAATGTCTCCTGTCGGAACTCCAACGTATCTTCTTTCTCCGGTGATGTCTTCTCCCTCCGGTGATGTTTTCTTCTGCTCCTTCCTGTTAAAGCGGAGCTCCACCCCAAAGGAGAAGTTCCGCTTTAAGCACTCCTCCCCCCCCCTCCTATGCCACATTTGGCATGTCATTTTTTTTGGGGGGGGGCGAGGCGGGTACCTAGTTTTGACAGTTCTCCCCTCCCCCTCCCTCCCTGCAATCTTCTGGGACACATCACAGGTCCCAGAAGATTGCCCGACCATTCAGGAGGGAGCAGCGCGACTCGCACATGCGCAGTGCACACCCGGCTGTGAGGCCACAAGCTGTCACAACCAGGTGCCCACAGTTGTAATGCCGGGGAGAATGGAAGGTTCAGGCGGCCACATCGCTGGATCCTGGGAGAGGTGAGTGTCTGTTTATTAAAAGTCAGCAGCCGCACTTTTTGTAGCTGCTAACTTTTAATGAACACAAAAACGACTAGATCGCTGCTTTTAAGGACACCCAAAATGCCAGGTGTATAACAAAAAGAAATGCCAAAGTTCTGACACTGCAGAACAATAGTATTTTGCACAACTTCAATTGTCTGGTATGTTACCTCCACAAGAAATAACAATTGCTGCTGTAATAGTATCCAATTTCTTAGAAATACACATTTTGCTGAACATTGGGGCATCCATAGGCAAAATGACACCACAGCGATTACTATTTCTTGTGCCAGCAACATTCTGGACAACTGGAGGATGATTATTTTGAACTTTAGCTCTGAGAGATGCAACATATTGACTGTCTGACATCACTGGCAATGATTTACTGTAACTTCCTTGGAAATTCTGAAGATAAGAATCTTACAGTATTGACTTACCTTTTTTGTTTGGGGACTTCCTGATGACAAAGTAAATAGAAACATTTTGGATGTGACTATTCATATGCAGGTTCTTATGAACTAATCTGACTATCCATTAGGCTTTTTTTTTTTAATGTGCGGCCTTTTTTAAGCATTTTTAATTTTAAGGAGGTCAATTTCAGAATAAAAATCTTTTGTATGAGAAATAGATTTTTTTTTTCTTCTTTTCTTTTTTTATATATAAATATTGTTGTGATACAATAAATGTGTATTCTCCTTTTTTTATAAAAAATCTTAAATGTATCCATGTCGCAAAAAAGAAAAGTGTATGTATTCATTTTTTTCCCATTGGACCTGCAAAGCATTGTAACTGTGATCAGTGCATCACGGTTGCAATTCACAGACACCTGCAAACTTTTCCTCCAGCCCTGGCTCTGTACAAAAATATGGACCTTTTTGGTTATGAAGTTGGAGGAAGTAACCAATTGGCTGCAAGTGTGGTCACCGCACTTGTAATAAGGCCATAAGTACTTGGTGGTGCCGCTCCAGGCTGAGATGTAAAACCCTATTGGCACTCAGGGATGCCAGCATAAGAAAAACTCATCCAGTGGGCATTGAACATTTTAGCTTGAAAGCGCACCGCTCGCCATAGCCTATCCTATTATAAGTGTATACACGTGAAAGCCTCAGTCAATGCTGCTCCTCAGGCCATACCCCAACATTTTTCGCCCAACCCACTGGGGCTTAATCTTGGTAGTCACCACTAGGGCCGAAACAATCGATTATGAAATTAATCGATTACAATTTTCATAATCGATTAATCGGCCAGTAACATAATGAGGTTAAAAATAAACTAAAATTAACCCTTTATAGTACAAAAAGAGCAAATCGCTACTGTAAATATTACTTTCACTGTCCCACAGTAAAAAATTAACCCCTTACAGTAGAGATTATTTGCTCTTTTTGTACTAATTTTTGTTTTTTTAACCCCATTATGTTACTAAACATCTCAGGCCTGGGTCACACCTCCGTGTTTTTTGCAGAAACACACTACAGTTTATTTATTTACATGGTTTCCTATGGGACACGTTCACATCCATGATTTTTTCAGCTGCTGCGTATTTGGAAAGGGCAAGGACTTTTTTTTTTTTTTTAACGCAAAACGGTGCCATTTTTAGTTTTTTGGTTTAATATACTTCAATGGAGAAGCTGCAGAAAAGCATGTAATGTGTTTTTGCCGCAAATTGTGTTTTGTAATCTGCCCAACAACAAATTGGGCAAAAAAAAAAAAACTGCAAATCACCTTTTTTTTTTTTTTTTTTTTTTTTTTTTTTTTACGTTTTATTAACCGATTAGTCGATTAATCGAAACAATAATCGGCCAACTAATCGATTATGAAAATAATCGTTAGTTGCAGCCTTAGTCACCACACTTGTGTTCCATTGAGAACCAAAGTGGCAGATCAGACTTGTAGTTTTTACATTCCAATGTCCTGTGACTGGATGATGCAGCTGTGCAGCCACGCCATATTAAACAAATATACAGAATACTGCGGGAACATGCACCCCCCCGATCCAAGTAAGCACAGGTGTGGTTTGAGGGTGCAGTGGCTGCAGAATGGCACTGTGTTTCACCTGAAATATGGGTGTAACACAAAACTTGGTCAGAAAGGAGGAATAAGTGCGGTCCCGTGTGCTCCAGATTTGACATTCATTTTAATGGCCTGCCAAACGTACCAGAACACAGATTGCACTGCACAAAAAAAACACATGTTACTGCAGTACCATGAGGTGTGGTGCCCACAAACGCATTGTACTGTATTTGTGAGATGTGTCTGGGGTGCCATTAACAATTAGTCTCGCAAGGGCAGAGTGTTCACATGTGGTGTGGGAAGTGAAAGAAAATCTCTTGAATGGGACGCGGCAAAAAAATAGCACAGGTCTTTGAACCCTCCCCTAATATTTCCAAAATGAAAAAATCGCTCCCGCCTCTCTGTCCAGTGAGGAGAGAGAGAGAGAGCTGCTGCTCTCGTGCACATTGCTGGATCGAAATCGGGCTCAGGCAATTTATAATGGGGGGGGGGGGGCTGCATGCAGAAGTTTTTTTTTACTTTAATGCATAAAATGCATTAAGATAAAAAACCTTGTACTTTTAGAACCCCGTTAAGCGATATTTATGTTTTGTGATTTGAACTTTCTTTGTTCTTCTCATGAGATAAAATAACACCTATACATATCTTAGAATTGAGCTTAAAGAGGAAGTAAACCCTCCGACACTTTCTTTTCCCGGAAAAAAAAAACCTTGCAAGAAAAAGGCATAATGAGCTAATATGTTATGCATACTAGCTCATTATGTGGCACTTACCTGAAATTGAAGTCCTCCTCGTTCCCCTCTGCCGCTGTCCCCTCTGAGCTTCTTCCTGGTATAGCCGCTCCGGCGCTGTGATTGGCCGGAGCGACGATGACGTCACACGCATGCACGCGGGGCCGGCATTCGCCCATTGAGAAAACCGACATGTCCCATTCATTATGCAGGGACGCTCAGTGCGCCTGCGCCGTTGTCTACGGGGCACATGCGCCGTAGACATTGGTGCAATGTTATCTGCAAATATCTCCTCAACCGTGTAGGTTAAGGAGATATTTCATGCACCTACAGGTAAGCCTTAATCTAGGCTTACCTGTAGGTGCAAGTTGTCAAAGTGGGTTTACAACCACTTTAAAGTGGTTGTTAAACCACTAAAGCCGTGTACACACGATCGGTTTTACAGGTGGAAACAGTCCGATGGACTGTTTTCATCGGACGAACCGATCGTGTGTGGGCCCCATCGGTCTTTTTTCCATCGGTGTGAAAAAATAGAACATGTTTTAAATTTATCCGATGGGAAAAAAAACGATAGCAAAATCCGATAGTCTGTGTGGAAATCCATCGGAGAAAAAACCCACGCATGCTCAGAGTCAAGTCGACGCATGCTCAGAAGCATTGAACTTAATTTTTCTCGGCTCATCGGAGTGTTTTACGTCACGGCGTTTTGAAACGGTCCGTTTTTTGACTGATGGTGTGTGGGCAAGACTGATGGAAGACAGTTTAATCGGATTTCCGATGGAAAAAAACATCGGATTAGAATCCATAGGATATCCGATCGTGTGTACAGGGCTTTAGTGTTGTTGCTACAATCCCCTCTGTTATAGTAAATGCTGTGCCCCAGTGTATGTGTTTTGTAAACAAACACGCCACTAAATACCTTTTATGTTATAGTGCCCCTTGGCACTCACGTGACCAGCCGCCTCTCACCTCTTTCGATCTGACAGCAATGCAGTTGGGGCCGAGAGACCCCCACTGACGTCAGCCAGGAGGAGAAGAGAGGTGGACGGTCACGCGAGTGCCAAGGGGCGCTATGAAATAAGGTATTTAGCAGCATATTTTTTACAAAACACTCTGGGGCACAGCATTTATTATAACAGAGGGGAGTGTAGCAACAAACCTAAGTTATGATACCAGCAGGAAGGGAGGGGCGGGTATTGGTACAAACAGACAGGCAAGGAGGGGGAGGAGGACAGAAGAGAGCTGCAGATGATGGAGGCATGTAAATTGACCACAGTGTCAGGGCTCAGTAGCCATGATAAACTGTGTTCAGTTTACAGGGGGGAGGGCAGAACCAGGAAAGATCAGCCAGGTTTTTCAGATGATAAAAAGAGCCAAATTACACAGCACAAGCACTATGCTGTATAAAATGCTTTAAGGGAACATGATCCATTTTTTTACTTTTTTAGAGTAACGAACGCTTTAATGTGTTGTGTTGTATCAGTATTGAACATTGCACTTCAACTGCAAATAATATCACGGGGCAAAAGCATAGTATAGTGAATTGTGTCATCACATCATCATGATGGAAATGGTTGCTGAAAGTACCTGACTGTAGCCCGGCCTCTGAGATCCTGGGGCCCAGTTCAGACATAGGTGGTTCCTTTAAGTAATGGGAGCTTAAAGGACCTTTTGTGGGCAGCACAGGAGGTAGATCGGCCCCGTTTTCAGTGTAGTGAAAGAGATTCTGTGCAGCAGTGCTCAGCAGGAAGCAAAGCTGGCATTGATAGAACTTGCCAAGAACTCGTGTTATTTTTGTTTTGTTTTTCTGGGGGGAGAGACTCAAATGTATGACCTTTCACTGAGCCCTCTTCCTTTTCTCTTTGTTCTTCTGAATTTCACATTTTTCTTGCTTTGTTTCCTTCACCAGCTTGATAACACTACGATCGAAGATGTCACGATCAGTGTCAGCATTGCTCGGAAGCAGCCGATGCTGGATGCCGCCATTGAGAAATCCGTCTGGGGCCAGTTGGGTGAGTATTGAGACTGTGGGTGCCCGGTGTAATATAGTTGTGTGGTTATGGGAGGGGGAAAAAAAAAGACAAACGGCCATTAAGATCATTCAACCTGAGCTGTAAACAAACATAAAGGAAAAAAGGTAAAACCATTTATTAGCCATAAAAGAGAAAAAAGTGACTGATTCTTCATCATTCTCATAACACGCTTTAATAATAATAATCAGCAAATGTCAGGTAAGGATAAATAAAATAAAAAAAGAGCAGTTCTTTTTACTTAAAGCTGGACTCCAACCTTTTGCACAGTTGTACCGGCTCCTCTCCTGTACTGAAATTGCTCATTCTGATTTCACTGCATACTGTGAACATCTCACAATGCGTTTTAGAATCTGCAGCAAGTCAGATAGTAAGAACAGTGCTGCACTTAAAAACAATAATAAAAAAAATCATGTCACAAAACATAAATATATCAAGTGAAGAATCCAAGTGAATAAATTGTTACTGTCCCTTTAAATGACATGGGACAATAATGTCTGAATGGTATATGTACAATTCAAATGCAAAACGAATAAATAATATCCGTCCCTTTTAAATAACATGAAGCATTATTACGTACACACACACTATATACCGTAATTCAGTTCATCTATATATTACTTGACCAGCACGTGAAAAAATTAACGTAAATTTAAAACTTATGAAAAATGTGGATGTGTCTCCTTTAACTGCTTCCCGACCAGCCGCTGCAGTTATACTGCGGCAGGTTGGCTCCCCTGGGCGAGCCGTCGTAGCTGTATGCCGGCCGCTTTAAGACCACTAGGGGGCGCACGCGATGACTGAGCCGATACGCATGCCCGTCGGTCACAATGTCCGCCGGGCACCTGCGATCGCTCCACACAGAGACAGAACGGAGGTCTGTCAATGTAAATAGGCAGATCTCGGTTATGTCAGGGGTGAGGAGACTGATCAGTTGTTCCTACTGCTTAGGAACAACAATCAGTCTCCTCCCCCAGTGAGTCCCCACCCCCCACAGTTTGAATCACCCCCTAGGACACACATTTAACCCCTTGATCGCCCCCTAGTGTTAACCCCTTCCCTGCCAGTGACATTTATACAGTAATCAGTGGCTATTTTTAGCTCTGATCGCTGTATAAATGTCACTGGTCCCAAAAAAGTTTTAAAAGTGCCCGATCTGTCCTTCGCAATGTTGCAGTCCCGATAAAAATCGCAGATCACTGCCATTACTAGAAAGTTTTTTTTTTTATAAAAATGCCATAAATCTATCCCCTATTTTGTAGACACTATAACTTTTGCGCAAACCAATCAATATACACTTTTCTTTTTCGTACATCACGGGACACAGAGCGACATAGTCATTACTAATGGGTTATATAGTTACCGTCAGGTGCTGGCACTGGCAACTTCCAAAACCGGAAGTACCCTCCCCTATATAAGCCCCTCCCATCCGGGAGCACCTCAGTTTTTTGCCAGTGTCTAAGGTGTTGGCCAAGAAGAAACATGTGTTTTTCACTGAGCTTGCGTACAGGTTCTTTTGGGCCTCAGTAAGCTATTCCGGATCCGACCAAAAAAGCTTCATAGCTAAACGGTCGGTACCCGGGCCTTGCAGAGAAGAGCAAGGTTCTGCCTGTAATGCTTCTCTTAGGAGAGCTGGACCCTGGGATCCAGAGCTCTGGTCATACCCACGACCAAGATGTTTTCTGTGCAGGGTGCTATACAGGTCCAGGGGAGTGGAATCCTTGGGAACCCGGTCCCTGAAGGTTTGATTACAATGCCTGCCGTGATAGGTGAAGTTTGGGCTTTTGTGGACCAAACAAAGTCCTGCGGCGGGGAACAGGTAAGTGGGGGCCCCCAGGAACTTGGTTCTATTGGGGGACCCCCAAGCCTAATTTGTCTTTCTGTCTGTTACCTAACGGTATTCCCGCTAATATCTGTGCATGCCTGTAACTACTAAAAAAATGTAATAATTTTTAATGGTGGTCAAGAAAAAAAAAAAAAAAGGAATGTTTTTTTATATATGTTTAGTATATTAAACTGCGGTACCTGTGTTTGTCCACTAGAGGCCGCTGTGGAATGTTTTTCTTGTCATATGGACTAGTTTCTTCTCAGAGAGCAAAGTCCAGGCAGCTGGTGAGTTCTCCTACAGGAAACTGTTTCCTCTGCCATGTTGCAGTGTTCGTCTATCCCCCGGCCTGCGGCAAAGGGGGCCCTGGCTCCTGTCCCTGGTTTCCATGTTTGAAAATTAGCGCCGAGGCGCACGTGGCCGCGCGCGTGCGCGTGCACGCGCCTCTATATATAGAGGTGGCCGGAAAAAGGGGCGGGGCCTGGGGGATGACGCTCTGTGCGCGCCGCAGCGCTTCTGCGCATGTGCGGGCGTCCCAGCAGGTTTTTAAAAAGCCACATTATTGCAGTAAGCTGGCTATGAAGTACAGAGACAGAGCTGGCAACATTTAAAGGCATACAGCAAGCGGTTGATACAGGCATCCCCTAGAAAGGCACATTAGTAGACACCAACTGTTATATAGCAGCAATTGTGCTAGACTATTCTCAGTAAAAGTGGTGTATTACGGCTGGAATACCTCAGCTTTAGGCTTAGGAATATGCCGTCCAGTAGCTCCGGAACTGAATCTTCCAGGAAGCGAAGGGGGTCTCATCGGGCTCTGAGGATCTTGGGCATACTCCTGCTGCACCAGTCTCCCCTGAAGTTCAGAGGTAAGTGACCGTAGAGACCCCGCAGGGGTACTTGGTACTGTGGCTGTCCTCAGTCACCTGCTCCTGTGTATGTAACAGATGAGGTTTTTTCCTCAGCTCTGGGAGGATTAGTGAGAGATTGTCAAAATTTATCGCTGCCTCCCTGTCAGGGAAAGCACGCCCGATCTCCGTCTCCTCCTTCAGAGTGCCTGTTAGCAGAGCAACAGTCCCATACAGGGATCGACCTGCCTGAAGGGGATCAGGATAAGGTTGATTCTGTTATAGAGGAATCAACAGTGGGGGAACCTTTTCTCAGCATCTCAAGCTGAAAGATTATGGGTTCAGTCTCTGACTAACATGGTCCGATCAGCATTTAAAAATGCACCTTGCGGAACCATCAACCACTACTGTATCCTCGTTGGGGTCGCTAGAAGCCCCCAGACTGTTTGTTCTTTTCCACTTCACCCTTTACTGAAAGGGCTCATTTACCAGGATTGGGAACGTCCTGAGAAAATATTTATTCCCCCAAGAGATTTCCGGTGGTCTATCCCATGGAGGATAAGTTCATCAAAAAAAAAAAAAAAAAAAAAAAATGGAAGGTCCCTACAGTGGACGCAGCCATCTCTTGTATGTATAAATCACTGACATGTCCAGTGGATAATGTCCAAATGTTCAAGAACCCAATAGATAAAAGATTGGAGTCCTTATGAAAATCTGCTTGGTGATACAACCAGCAGTAGCAGCTATTGGGGTCTGCTAAGCAGTGAAGGATCAGTTGAAACAGGTCTTGAGGGACTTGACAGATCAGCAGGCTTTGCCCTAGCTGATCTACCTAGAGCCTTAGGCTTTGCGGTTGATGCCATAGAGGATTCAGTCCATCAGGCCTCCCGCCTTACGCTGTCTATAGTACATATGCGTAGGCTCCTATGGCTCAGAAACTGGTCTGCTGAAGCTCCCTGTAAAGAATGGCTGGTTAGCGTCCCATTTCATGGTGAACGCTTATTCAGGGAAAACCTGGACAAATATATCCAGAAAATTTCCAGCGGTAAAAATACGCTCTTGCCGGTTAAAAGCAGAGTTAGAGGTCCCTCTTTAAGAGGCCTGCTTCTCCAGTCCCTGGGGCATCGGCTGTGTAACAGTTCCGACGGCCTCCTCGGTCAAATCCCGGGGGTAAAAAACAGGGACAGTAGCAGGGTAATAAGAAACCCTGGGTCAGGGGAGGTACAAAACCTCCCCCAAAGTGAAATTCATTGAAGCCCCCACTCAGTCGGGTGGGGGGAGGACTCCAGTTGTTCGCAAGAGACCTGGCGGGACACGATCAAGACAGATAGGTGCTCTCCGCAGTAGGTTTGGGATACAGTTTGGAGTTAAAAGACTCTCCTCCTTCCCTTTTTTGAGGTCAAACGTGCCAAGGGATCCCCGGAAGAGAGAGTCCCTCCTGTTGGCACTAGAACAACTATTGCTCCAAGGAGTAATTATGGAGGTTCCCCTGGAAGAATGAGGGTTCGAGTTTTACTCAAACCTCTTTACAGTCCCGAAGCAAACGCGGTCGGGAGGCCCATATTAATTCTAAAAGGGCTATACAAATTCCTGTATATCAGGACTTTCCGATGGAGTCGATCCGATCGGTGGCCACTGCCCTACAAGGGGAGGATTGGTTAGCCACGATCGACATCAAAGATGCTTATTTGCACATTCCCATCTTTCCAGTCCACCAAAAATTTCTACGCTTTGCAGTAGAAGGGCGCCATTTTCAGTTCAGAGCCTTACCCTTCGGTTTGGCCACAGCACCACGAGTGTTTACAAAAATTCTGGCCCTTTATTGGCCAATCTAAGAACACAAGGTGTAATGATAATGGCATATCTGGATGACTTGTTGCTGATAGACCACTCAGTGAAAAAACTAGACGTGGTCGTTCACAAGACGATCAAGTATCTGGAATCTCACGGTTGGATTATCAACCGAGACAAGTCAGCCCTAAAAACCAGTCAAAAGTCTGGAATACTTGGGGCTAGGGTTGGATTCAGGCCAGAGAAAAATATTCTTGCCTCGAGGAAAGGTGTTGTCTTTGAAAGATTTGATCCACTTAGTGGGTACAAAAAAGACAGCCGTCCATACGCCTGTATATGAGGCTGCTGGGAAAAATGGTGGCATCATTCGAAGCAGTACCCTACGGTCAATTCCATTCAAGGAATTTGCAAGGGGCCATACTGTCAGCCTGGAACAAAAAAGTTCAGGCCCTAGACTTACAATGTCCTTGTCCCCTTCCGTTCGCAAGAGCCTCCGTTGGTGGTTGGTTCCCCAGAATCTGGAAAAAAGGAAATCCTTCAGTCCGATTTCTTGGAAGGTGGTCACTACAGATGCCAGCCTTATAGGCTCGGGAGCAGTACTGGAGCAATGGTCTCTCCAGGGCAGATGGTCGGATGCAGAAGGCCCTGCCCATCAATCTCTTAGAGATACGAGCAGCCCGGTATGCCCTAGTAGCATGGACATCCAAACTCCAAGGGTCCCCTGTCAGAATTCAAGCAGACAATGCCACAGCAGTGGCATATATCAATCATCAGGGGGGCACCAGGAGTCGTGCAGCCCAGAGGGAAGTAAATTACATCCTGAAGTGGGCAGAAAAATATGTCCCAGCCATATCTGCGGTATTCATTCCAGGAGTGGAGAATTGGAAGGCGGACTTTCTAAGTCGCCAGCAATTAGGCCCAGAGGAAGGGTCCCTTCACCCCGAGGTTTTCTGGACAATATGTCAGCGGTGGGGAACATCGGATGTAGATCTTCTAGCATCCAGATTCAACGCAAAGGGGGGACAGGGTTGTCTCTCGGACAAGGGATCCCCTAGCTTGCGGCTCGGATGCCCTAGTGTTCCCTTGGGATCAGTTCAAGCTGATATATGCATTCACACCGCCAATGGTTACCTCGATTATTCCGCAGAATCAGGGTAGAAAAGAAACCAGTGATTCCGGTGGCTCCAGCGTGGCCCCGAAGAGCGTGGTACGCGGAGATTGTAAAATTTCAGTGAGGAGTCCTTGGACTCTCCCACGTCGTCCGGCTTTCGCAAGGACCGATATACCACCCTTCCTTACCAGCCCTAGGTTTGACGGCCTGGCTATTGAAGCCCACATTCTAAAAAAGAGAGGGCTCTCTAATGCTGTGGTATCTACCATGATCAATGCCAGGAAGCCGGTATCCAGGCAGATCTACTATAGAATCTGGAAGGCGTACATCGCGTGGTGTGAGGCCAAGAAATGGCATCCACATAAGTACGTAATAGGTAGGATTCTGGACTTCCTACAATGGGCTGTAGATAGGAAGCTTGCCTTGAGTACTATCAAGGGTCAGATTTCGGCCTTGTCAATATTTTTTCAAAGGCCCTTGGCTTCGCATTCACTAGTCAAAGCCTTTATACAAGGAGTGATGCGTATTAGTCCTCCGGTTAATATTCCCATATGTCCATGGGATCTAAACTTGGTTCTGTCGGTTCTACAGAAACAACCATTTGAACCATTACAGCATATTTCCTTAGTGCTTCTCACCAGGAAATTGATTTTTCTAGTAGCCATTTGTTCGGCTAAAAGAGTATCGGAATTAGCAGCTATGTCCTGTAAGGAGCCATATCTGGTTATCCATAAGGACAGAGTAGTGTTACGTCCTCATCCAGCCTTTCTTCCTAAGGTGGTATCGAGGTTTCATTTGAACCAAGATGTGGTTCTTCCTTCTTTTTTCCCCAAGCCTACTTCGGTAGAGGGAAAGTTATTGCATTCTTTGGATGTAGTAAGAGCAGTTAAAGCTTATCTAAAAGCCACTGCTCAGATTCGCAGAACGGATACTTTGTTTATTCTGCCGGAAGGCCCCAGAAGGGGTCAGGCAGCGTCAAAATCTACTTTAGCCAAGTGGATTCGACAGGTCATAATACAAGCCTATGGCTTGAGAAGGAGACCGCCTCCGTTCAAAGTTAGAGCGCACTCCACGAGAGCAGTTGGAACTTCATGGGCAGTGCATCACCAGGCCTCCCTGGCTCAAATCTGTAAGGCCGCAACGTGGTCTTCAGTTCACACGTTTACTAGGTTCTACCAGGTGGACGTTAGAAGTCAGGAGGATGTCGCCTTTGGGCGCAGTGTGTTGCAGGCCGCAAAAGATCCTCATGTCTGATAGCGCTCAGCTTATATATGGTGTATCCCCCCCCTCATTTGGCATTGCTTTAGGACATCCCATTAGTAATGACTATGTCGCTCTGTGTCCCGTGATGTACGAAAAAGAAAATAGGATTTTTATAACAGCTTACCTGTAAAATCCTTTTCTTGGAGTACATCACGGGACACAGAGCTCCCACCCCTCTTTTGGGGACACTTATTGCTTTGCTACAAAACTGAGGTGCTCCCGGATGGGAGGGGCTTATATAGGGGAGGGTACTTCCGGTTTTGGAAGTTGCCAGTGCCAGCACCTGACGGTAACTATATAACCCATTAGTAATGACTATGTCGCTCTGTGTCCCGTGATGTACTCCAAGAAAAGGATTTTACAGGTAAGCTGTTATAAAAATCCTATTATTGTGATTATTTTTTATTGATTTTTTTAACAAAATTATGTAGAATACATATTAAACCTAAACTGAGAAAGAAATGTTTTTTTTTTTTTTTTTTTAAATTGGGGATGTTTATTATAGCAAAAAGTAAAAAATATTGTTTTTTTTTTATTTTTTTTAAATTGTTGCTCCTTCTTCTTTTTTTTTTTTTTTTTTTTTTCTTTATAAAGCACAAAAAATTAAAATCTCAGAGGTGATCAAATACCACCAAAAGAAAACTCTATTTTGTGGGGGAAAAAAAGGACGTTTGTATAACGTCGCACGACCGCGCAATTGTCAGTTAAAGCAACGCAGTGCCGTATCGTCAAAAATGGCCTGGTCATTAAGGGGCCAAGTCTTCCAGGGCTGAAGTGCTTAAAGGTGTATAATTCTGGATGGCTCAAGTCCACTTTTGCGCTTCCCCACAGTGATAAAAACCACCAACACACTGCACTTACCCGAAGATGTGGCTGTTTAAATTATAGGCAGCATTTAGGCAATTTTTTTTTTTTTTTTTTTTTTATATTTTCCCAAGAAGGATGGATCACAGGATGGATAAACAACACAGATCTATCTCTGTGCCGACAGCGGGGGTGTGACAGTTTTTGCAGAGAGACAAAAACCTGGCACATTCCTTAGTAAAACCGTACACAGTACAGTTAGAGCCGGTTCACACAGGGGCAACACAACTCTTTGGAGGTGACCTGAGCCTGCACCACAGCGCGACATGGGGCGACTTACAAGTCGCCTCCAGGACAGGAGACATTCCAGTGGCCAATCAACCTTGAATCAGCTCTGTGGGAGGGAGAGGTTTGCCCTAAAAATTATTTTCACTTCCTGAAAAGTCGCTGCAGTAAAGACAGTGATCTGACTTCGGAGCGACTGCAGTCGTGTACATTAGGACGGCTCCATTCACTTCCATTAGTTTTAAAAACAGCGCGACTTGGGGCCACTTGAAGTGTGTGTGTACACACACACACACACACACACACACACACACACACACACACACACACACACACACACACTGATATTCAACTAAGAATCAAAAATACATACTGTGCATCAACATTCAAAATATATGCTCTCAAAATGTATGCTCACGCAATGTTAATATAATAATGAATTGGTAGTAACCACCTCTAAAATATAACAAAGAAGGAAAAGGGGGAAACAATGGGCAAAAAAAGTTGATAAATCAGTCCATGTATGCCCTATTGGGCAGTGCATCCAAAATCCAGTGCTGTAAAACCCAAACAAGTAATGTAAAGTTCTTTCCAATATAAATAAAGTGCTGTGTCAGTTCTCCAGATAAAGTGACTCTAAGAGGCCATTCACACTATACAATTTTCTTTATATTTACCAAAACCATATAATATGAGGTCAAGCCTTAACAGTTTAAATTTGTATGCAATCAGGCAGGCCCTTGCACTACATGGTTTTGGTAAATCTAAAGGAAATCAAACAACAAAAGTTGTATAGTGTGTATCCAGCTCTATCCGTGCAATTAAATCAGGGTGGATATAAATCGGATATTTATTTATTTTTTGATTTATTTTTTTATAATCTTATTTTTTTAATAAAATGCTTTTTGGAGTAAAAATCCATTTAAAGATAATTTTCTATTTAAGATACGTTAATAATTTAGTTTATTCAGCATGAAATGGAGCTTAGTTATGTAGCATGAGGCTGTATATTCTGCAATATTTACATTTTTAGTAAACTCATTCAACGAATCCAAACTCTGCAAGCTGAGATAACATGCACTGCATTGACGCATTCACACAATTTCACAGTAACCATGAGATAAAAAAAAGTTCAGGAATATTCCTTTATCCAATTGTTTTGCAAATCTATGTACACTACAAACTGTATGATTGAATTGGTTCTGATATAGCTGTTTTACCTGACAGCTTATTATTCTAAATAGGAAACCTTCATTTTGTATGCAAGTAATAAAGATTCTAACTACCAGCAAGAATGAGTCCTTACATTTAAAGAGCACCTGTCATTTCAAATCCATCATGGCAGCCCCTGTTAGCGGCATCCACTCACCTGCTGCCGCCACGTTCCTCACCTTGTTGTGTCACTGCCGCATCACTAGCCGTCCCATTAAAGTGAATGGGACTGTCAGTGAGTCGCCCAAGGGTCAGAGGAGGAGCCGCTGCGGGACCGAAATGACAGTTGCTCTTTAAAAAATTAGGATTTAAATCAAATCCACCCTGAATCTAATATTTCATCAATGTGCTCCACCACTGTGCAAGTTGGCAGCTCACCTTAAGATTCAATGTAGCACACGTCTATTTAATCATTAATATCTCCATTGTGGGTGTAGCTCTCTGTAGTTTAGCGATAAAACACTCAATCGGCCACCACATGGAAGGGAAATGAGAATCCCAAAATAGTGTAGTAGTTCACTTCTGGTCGCGGCTGTGAGTGGAAGTTCAGATCTATCAGTGTTCTCTGCTTGTGTGACCCCTGTGGTCCCTCACTGCTGAGTATGATTTTTAATGTAATTTACTACGATTTTCATAAAATGTTTTTAGAACTACTACACAATTTTTGGATTCTCATTTCCCTTCCATGTGGTGGCCGATTGAGTGTTTTATCACTAAACTACAGAGAGCTACGCCCACAATGGAGATATTGATTCAATAGAAGTGTGTTACATTGAAGTTCAGCCAAAAAGTGGAACTTCCGCTATAAGCACTCCTCGCCCCCTTACATGCCACATTTGGATGTAAATTTTTTTTTTGGGGGTGGGGTGGGGGGGAATGGGTACCTGGTTTTGACAGGTACTTCCTCCTTCCATCCTCTTGCCGCCTAGGCGACTCCTCCTCTCCTTTTATGCAGCCCCCCCCTCTCTCCAATTTTATGGGACAGGTCCAAGAGGAGCGCAGTGCGACATGCGCAGTGCGCGCCCGGCTGTAAAGCCGCAAGCTGTCACGGCCGGGTGCCCACAATGACAGCGGCGCAGAGAGGCGGGGGAGTGGAGCGAGGCTTCGGGAGGCCCAATCGCTGGACCGTGGCACAGATGAGTGTCTGTTTATTAAAAGTCAGCAGCTACACTTTTTGCAGCATCCGGCTTTTAAAGGAGTTGTAAAGGCAGAATGTTTTTTATCTTATTGCATTCAAACAATCAGAAACAGACTTCATGAGAGTGGCCTGAGGGCCCCACGTCCTCTAGTGGGCCCTATACTCACTGCCTGGCACTGTGGAGCTCAATTGGCATTTGCCATTAAACATCAGAATTGTCAGGTCCGCCACTGGTGCCCCATGCTTTTCACAGATGAAAGCAGGTTCACCCTGAGCACATGTGACAGACGTTAAAAGGGTCTGGAGAAGCTGTAGAGAACTTTATGCTGCCTGTAACATTGTTCAGCATGACCGGTTTGGTGGTGGGTCAGTGATGGTCTGGGGAGGCATATCCATGGAGGGACGCAGAGACCTCTACAGGCTAGACAATGGCACCCTGACTACCATTAGGTATCAGGATTTAATCCTTGGACCCATTTCTTTATCGTACACCACGGGACACAGAGCTAGTCATTACATAATGGGTTAAGGGTCACCAGCGGTGATTGGACACTGGCACAACCAATGGAAGACAGTTCCCCTCCATATAACCCCTCCCATCAGGGAAGTACCTCAGTTTTTTCGCCAGTGTCGAAAGGTGTTGGACGCGTTAGGAGGTGCTAAAGGAAAGCTCTACCAAAGAGACCCTCTGGGGGTAAAAGAGCTATGCTTTCGGATCCATCCAAGACACCTACAAGTTGAGCCGAATCTGGATGGGATCCGGGCCTCATCCATGAGGCGTCGCCTGTAATGTCTCTCTTCGGAGGACTGGGCTCTAAGATCCAGCACTTTCGCTATTTCGCGATAAAGTCCTGGTAAGAGTCTTGTACAAGGCCCAGGGGAGAGGTATCCTTTAAATAGGAACCCATATCCCTGAAGGTTGGCACACATAGCCCACCGTGAAGGGTGAAGTTTGGTATCTGTCTGAAAGTTTTCAGCAGAAAAAACCTGCGGCGTGGATAAGGTAAGATTAGAAGGTCCATAACTAGGTTGGGACCTTTTTTCAAGAAGTGGATGTCTTCTTTTTTTCCACCACTGGGGGGAGTAAAGAGCTGAATATACTCACCTCACTCTGTTCAGTGTCGGCTTCGGCGAAGTACACTGCTCGTCACCTCCGCTGCTGAGCTTGCTTGGGCACCCCGCTCCTCCTTTCGGTGGCCGACCAGACACCTGCAGATGCAGGTAAGTGGGAACAGGGGCTGATGAGAGTCCTCTCTCACTATGGCCACCACCATAGGGCTAAAGGCCGCGCGCGGGAGCGCGCTTTATCGGAGGAGAGGGGGGGGGCCGAAGGCGTGCGCGGACACGTGGCGCGCGCAGACACAGAAACGGCGCCAAATTTAAAAGACTGTCAGTGTGAGAAGCACTGCAGCAGCAAGCAAGCTCGTTAGTTCTCTTGTTCCTGGCAGAGAAACACAGCAGCTATACAGGGACGTAAGACTCCATGTGGTTGGACTGGGTACTTCCTAGAAGACATCCATGTTATGCATAGTTTGTGTTAAAAGTTGTATACTTAATGTATTTGCTAAACTAAACACGGTAGTATATGCATTTAGGTACCTTGTATTTTGTCTAAACGGTAAGTCTTCCAGGGGAAGTAATGCGGACAAAAAGAGATAAAAGAGCACCGCCGCCTGAGACAGGAGGCTCTAGCTGTGCTGACTCGGTACCTTCCTCTCCTGTGTTGCCAAATGCACCTGTACAGGATGAGCCATTACCTCTGTCAGGTATGGCGGCTTCCCTAGTGAAGCCTGGGCCTGCATATGTCACTGAGGACACTTTATCAGCTGCCCTGAATAATCTGGAGGAGAAAATTGCTACCTTAATCGCTAAATCCTCTAAAAAGGACAATAAGCGAAGCAGATCTCCTCCAGTATTGGACCTCCCTTCAGAAGTACCTGAGGAGGAGGAGGATGAGGAGGAGGCTACATCAGCAGAGGATGAGGAGTCAGACGGATCAGGGATATCGGATGAGCCTTTTTCGGTATCCCAGATTTTAAAGTCACAGGTACAATGCTATGCAGGAGCCGTGCGATCTGCATTTAAGTTACCCTCTTTGGAGGTAACAGAATCACCTGTCTCCTCCCTAGGATCATTAAGATCCCTGCAAGGTGCATGCTCCTTCCCGGTTCATCCGTTACTAGAGGATCTAATGTACGCAGACTGGCAACATCCAGATAAGCGTTTTTTACCTCCAAAAAAGTTTAACATTCTTTATCCTATGGAGGAAATTTTTTTAAAGAAATGGAGCCTGCCTGCGGTAGATGCGGCTATTTCTTGTGTAAATAAAAACCTGACATGTCCAGTGGATAATGTACAAGTGTTTAAAGATCCTTCTGAGAAGAAGTTGGAATCCCTACTGAAGTCCTCCTTCCTTTTGGCCGGCTCAATTATCCAACCTGCAGTAGCAGCAGTCGGTATGTGTCAGGTCATCAGCCAACAGGTAAAGCAGGGGCTGAAGGAACTGCCTTCAGAGCAGGCTAAAAATTGGGATAATTTGCCTAAAGCCTTATGCTTCACAGTGGATGCCATGAGAGATTATATCATACAGGCATCACGCCTTACACTCCAGCTGGTACAGATGCGCAGAGTACTTTGGCTTAAGCATTGGTCAGCGGAAGCCCCATGCAAAAAGCTGTTGGCAAGTTTCCCGTTCCATGGCGAACGCCTATTTGGGGAAGATTTAGAAAAATATATACAGAAGATATCTAGTGGTAAAACGACACTTTTACCTGAGAGAAAGAAAAACAAGAGACCTTGTTTTAAACGCACTCTCTCCCCAGCTCCCGGGAAATCAGACTCCAGCCAGTGGCAACGGCCTTTTCAGCCGCCCACAAAAGCCAAAGAACAGGCTCAGAAGAACAAGAAGCCGTGGGGGTCAAGAGCTAATAAGCAAGCCCCCAAAACCTCTCATTGAAGGGGCTCCCCCGCTCGGCAGAGTGGGGGGAAGGCTTTGTCAGTTCTCAGCGACTTGGCGGACAGAAACCCAGGACAAATGGGTGGTATCCACAATATCCTCAGGGTACAAACTGGAATTTCGAGAGATCCCATCTTCTCAATTCCGAAGTTCAAGACTCTCTCCAAGGATCCACAAAAAAGAGGATCCTTCTTCAAAGGTTTTAATCACTTAATAGCTCAAGGTGTGGTTACAGAGGTACCCCAAAAGGAGCGAGGTTCAGGTTTTTACTCAAACCTCTTTGTGATTCCAAAACCGAACGGAGAAGTCAGACCCATCCTGGATCTAAAATCTCTAAACCGGTTTCTGAACGTTCGCCATTTTCGAATGGAAACGATTCGATCCGTGGTCGCTACTTTAAAAGGTGGAGAATTCATGGCGTCCATAGATATCAAGGACGCATATCTACACGTACCAATCCTCCCCGCTCACCAAAGATTCCTAAGGTTTGCGGTAGAAGATCGCCATTTTCAATTTGTGGCCCTGCCATTTGGTGTAGCCACCGTGCCCACAGTATTCACAAAGGTGCTAGCTCCTCTGTTAGCAAACCTAAGAACACGGGGCATTGCGGTAACAGCCTATCTAGACGATCTACTATTAATAGATCAGTCAAAGGAGGGATTGGATCACGCTGTACACACTACAGTAGGATACCTGGAGCATTTAGGATGGATTATAAACTTACAAAAATCCTCTCTCCAGGCCCAAAGAAGGTTTGTGTACCTGGGCATGATCATAGATACAGCCCAAAACAGGGTATACCTGCCAGAGCCAAAGATACAGTCTCTGAAAGACCTGATCCACAAGGTCAAAGCAAACAAAAGGCTGTCTATTCGCCTTTGCATGAGACTATTGGGAAAGATGGTAGCCTCCTTCGAGGCGGTCCCTTACGCCCAGTTTCATTCGAGACTACTTCAAGGCAATATTTTAGCCTCCTGGAACAGGAAGAGCCAAGCTCTGGATATACCCATGCGCCTGTCCTCACAAGTACGCCACAGCTTCAATTGGTGGCTAGAAGCCAAGAATTTACGGAAGGGAAAGTGCTTCCTCCCAGCAGCCTGGAAGGTGGTGTCTACGGATGCCAGCCTATCGGGCTGGGGTGCAGTATTCGAAGAGGCTTCTACCCAGGGAACCTGGGCCAAGACTCAGGGGATCCTGCCCATCAACGTGCTAGAGATCCGGGCAGTATATCTAGCCCTCAAAACCTGGACATACAGGTTACAGGGCCACCCAGTTCGGGTTCAATCCGACAATGCTACTGCAGTAGCTTACATCAATCACCAAGGAGGCACCCGCAGTCGGGCAGCCCAAAGAGAGGTGAACCGGATCTTGGCATGGGCAGAAGAGCATGTACCTTGCATCTCTGCAATCTTCATTCCAGGGATAGAAAACTGGCAAGCAGACTACCTGAGTCGTCAGCAGCTGCTACCAGGAGAGTGGTCTCTTCACCCTGAGATCTTTCAGGCCATATGTCTGAGATGGGGAAACCCAGATGTAGACCTGCTAGCTTCCAGGTTCAACAAAAAATTGGACAACTTTGTGTCCAGAACAAGAGATCCTCTAGCCTACGAGACAGATGCTCTAATAACTCCATGGAATCAGTTCTCACTGATCTATGCATTCCCTCCGATCCCTCTTCTACAAAGACTGCTTCGCAGGATCAAGGAGGAGGGAATACCAGTAATCCTAGTAGCCCCAAACTGGCCCAGGAGGCCTTGGTACGCCGAGATCGTAAAGATGGCGATAGGAAGGCCCTGGAAGCTTCCACTTCGACACGACCTGCTGTCACAGGGTCCAGTATTCCACCCTTCCTTACAAAGGCTAAATTTGACGGCCTGGCTGCTGAGACCCACATTTTGAAAAGGAGAGGGGTCTCTGGTCCGGCTCTTTCTACGCTCATTAATGCTAGAAAGCCAGCCTCCAGACTCATCTATCATAGAGTCTGGAAAGCATACGTTTCCTGGTGTGAATCCAGAAGTTGGAATCCTCTGAAATATGAAATAAGCAGGATTCTTGCTTTTTGCCAGTTAGGAGTGTATATGAAATTAGTCCTTAG
Organism: Rana muscosa; assembly: GCA_029206835.1. Lineage (NCBI taxonomy): Eukaryota > Metazoa > Chordata > Amphibia > Anura > Ranidae > Rana > Rana muscosa. The sequence continues at coordinate 19,407,781 of CM055125.1, read as the reverse complement.
CACCATCAAAGGGCAAATATCGGCTCTATCAGTCTTCTTTCAGAGACCATTGGCATCTCACTCCCTAGTTCGGACATTCATTCAGGGGGTACTGAGGATAAATCCTCCAGTTAGGTCTCCCTTGTGTCCATGGGATTTGAATTTGGTATTGTCAGTGTTGCAAAAGCAACCTTTTGAACCTATTCGCCATATTCCTTTAATTATATTAAGTAGGAAATTGGCCTTTCTGATTGCTATAGCTTCTGCTAGGAGAGTATCAGAGCTAGCAGCTCTTTCTTGTAAAGAGCCTTATCTAATTTGTCACAAGGACAAAATCGTACTACGACCCCATCCGGCTTTTCTGCCTAAGGTGGTGTCGGCTTTTCACTTGAATCAAGACATTGTTCTGCCTTCCTTTTTTCCAAACCCGCGGACGGCGGGGGAAAAATTATTACACTCTCTAGATCTAGTGAGAGCGGTAAGGGTGTATCTGCAGGCAACCGCTCAGATACGTAAAACAGATGTTTTGTTTATTTTACCAGATGGTCCCAAGAAGGGCCAAGCGGTATCAAAATCCACCATTTCCAGGTGGATTAGACAAGTAATTGTTCAAGCTTATGGTTTAAAGAACAGGACTCCTCCTTTTCCTGTTAAGGCGCACTCTACCAGGGCGATAAGTGCTTCATGGGCAGTGCACCACCAGGCTTCGATGGCTCAGATCTGTAAAGCTGCAACTTGGTCTTCAGTCCATACATTTTCCAAATTCTATCAAATAGATGTGAAGGGACATGAGGATTCCGCCTTTGGGCGAAGTGTGCTGCAGGCAGCAGTATAGGGCTTCTGGTCCGCAAGCGGCCTGTTTGATCTGTGTCTCCCCCTCTTCATATGAGCATTGCTCTGGGAAGTCCCATTATGTAATGACTAGCTCTGTGTCCCGTGGTGTACGATAAAGAAAGTAGGATTTTTATAACAGCTTACCTGTAAAATCCTTTTCTTGGAGTACACCACGGGACACAGAGGTCCCCCCCTTCTTATGGGAACCTTACTGCTTTGCTACAAAACTGAGGTACTTCCCTGATGGGAGGGGTTATATGGAGGGGAACTGTCTTCCATTGGTTGTGCCAGTGTCCAATCACTGCTGGTGACCCTTAACCCATTATGTAATGACTAGCTCTGTGTCCCGTGGTGTACTCCAAGAAAAGGATTTTACAGGTAAGCTGTTATAAAAATCCTACTTTTAGACCCTACGCTGGTGCAGTGGGTCCTGGGTTCCTTCTGGTGCACAACAATGCCCGGCCTCATGTGGTGAGGGTATGCAGCCAGTTCCTTGAGGATAAAGGAATTGAAACCATTGAATAGCTCCCATGTTCGCCTGACCTAAATCCAATAGAATACTACCTTTGGGACATTATGTTTCAGTCCATCTGACGCCACCAGGTTGCACCTCAGGGATGCCCTGGTCCAGATCTGGGGGCGATATACCCCAGGACACCATCCATCGTCTCAGGAGCATGCCCCGACATTGTCAGGCCTACATACAAGCACGTGGGGGCCATACAAACTACTAAGTACCATTTTGAGTTGTTGCAATGAAATTTCAGAAATATTAACTAGCCTGCTGCATCATTTTTTCACTTTAATTTTTGGGGTGTCTTAGATTGATCATTTTCTTTTACAATAAACGATGTGGAATCCTTTCGTTCCTAACAATTACCCAGTCCAAAACGGTATAGATATCCAGCATGATATATTTCCCCATTGAGATCTGATGTGTTCTCAAAGTGTTTGAGCAGTGTATTTTGGATGTGGTGACCAAATTGAACGGGCTAAGCGATCTCTGTGTGGGATTTTTTTTTTTTTTTTATATACCACACCAAGGTTTTGAATTAAATTCTCTGATGAATCTTTAATTGTTTTTTTTAACCCTTTTTTTTTTTTGTTTTTTTTTTATATTTAACATGTAAAAAAAAAATCTATGAAATGATTAAAAATAAGCGCATAGATGTAATGTTCAGGCTGTAGGAGGGCAGGTGACAGGGGAGGTTCACTGTCTCACATGGAGCCCTCTCGATTGTGCTTCCTTCATGAGTCCTTTTGTAATTTTTGTGTGTCAATTTCTAACCCGGGATGTCTCCTCTCTGCAGCTGTCCAGAACAGTGCGAAGGGTTCTCACAAAGACAAGAGGGCACAGGTCAGCTATTCAGAAGATTACTTCAGTGTAACCCCAGCAGCGCCCAGCAACAATCCCGCCTGACCAGACATCACCTGGGCGTAGTGTGGAAAACTTGTTCATAAAAAGTAGGTCCTTGTGTTGTAGCTGGGCTATACTGACAAGAGAGCTGTGTCTAAAATATGTTTGATGTTGTATAATAAACTATTGTTTGGTGTCATGACGTGCGTTTGCAGTCATGTAATTTACCTTTGCTGTGTTCCCTACGCTTGAGCAGACTTACTCTTTGGTACGCCAGCCAATTGGCTAAACATACAAGTGACACCTACACTGTATGGTCAATTGTATTTGGTCACCCCAACAAATGACTGATAAAATGTAACGGAGCTCAAAAAGTGAAGGTTTGCCATGTTATAGGGCAGGGCTCAAAATTTCAAGTCCTGAGATACTAGCCAGGCCTCAAAGGTTACTCGCCACCAGTGCCCCACTCAATCCCTACCCTGCCCTGCCCCTAGACACGCCCTCATAAATTATCTTATGAAATGACACTTAAATGTTTTTATGCAAAAATAAGTTACAAAAATAAATATTAACAACAACTTTATCAGTGCAGCCTCACCTGTGCCCACCATTGCAGCCACACTGTGCCCACCATTGCAGCCTTACTGTGTCCATTGCAGCCTCGTCTGGGCCGAGGAATGCATGGCTGGAGGATGAGGAGAGCCGCGGGATAGCACGCTGTTACCGGCGCTTGCATTATGATTGTCTCGGCTCTGCTTGCCACAGCCCCGCCTCCTCTTGACCTGCGCCTGTGATAGATAGAACGCCGGTCCACTGCTGCAATGCATTTGATCTATCACAGGTGCAGCTCAAGAGGAGGCGGGGCTGTGTCGAGCAGAGCAGAGACAATCATAATGTAAGCGATGGTAACAGCGTGCTATACCGCGGCTCTCCTCTTCCTCCATGCTCTCTTCCCCCCGGGGAGATCGATGGAAGAACGGCTCCCGATCAACCCTGCCAAAATGCGAGTAGAAAATTTGAGGGCTGTTATAGGGAACACCTAGAAATGTGCCCAAGAATTACCCTGAAAATTAACATTTTGACTGGGATTTCTCCTGAAAAATAGAAGTGCACTTCCTGGCATGTGCGTGTGCCTACAGCCATGTAGCTCTTTATCTGAAGTGTGAGATCTAAGGCACTGTTGCTCCTGACTTCTAGTTTCTGGAGATTTGAAGTGCGATTTGGTGATGTCACTACTGCGCTGCTCACTGTTCTCCTTTCTGGAGACCCTAACATGAGGAAGCCAAGCCCTGCTTGCACCAAAATGGCCACCTCCATAAAGCTGGGTTTTATCACAGAGGATGTTGTCAAGGACAAGCACCCCTGGCCTCTGACGGCATCCTCTATGACAAATCCATTGGGCTGAGCCTAAGTTACTGATGTCATCACGCTGCCGGGGCGTTACATAGTTGGTCTGGTTGAAAAAAGACACAGGTCCATCTAGTTCAACCAACAGCGGATTTTGAGCTTGTTTCATTTTTTTTGTCTTGTGAGTACCCTCTTTACTGAATAAATGCACTGGTTTTATACAGTGATACACTATTCGGTCTGCTTTGTTTTTCTCCTCACTTCATTGCTGAACTGATTGTGGTCTGGTGTGTGATCCTTACTAAGCTGGCCATCTCCATTCAAACTGTTATCTGACCACTCATCATGCCAGGACCTACCTCAGGCACCCTTGCCTTTCCTTGTCATATTACACCCTATCACCAGCTCCAGGAGGTGAAAGGGAAGCCCTCATCAGCTTGGCCTCTACCAAGTACATGATCCTCTGCCACCACCACCTCAATAATAGCACCTGTGTTTTAATTATTGGGGGGGGGGGGGGGCGGGGGCACCATTTCTTATGTTTTTTTTTTTTTTTCCTGCCCCCTCACCGCCATTATAGCCTAGGCACATATCCCTAGAGTAAATATTAAACAGCCCTTTCTATATACAGTATCTCACAAAAGTGAGTACACCCTTCACATTTTTGTAAATATTTTATTATATCTTTTTATGTGACAACACTGAAGAAATTACACTTTGCTACAATGTAAAGTAGTGAGTGTACAGCTTTGTATAACAGTGTACATTTGCTGTCCACTCAAAATAACACAACACGCAGCCATTAATGTCTAAACCGCTGACAACAAAAGTAAGTACACCTTTAAGTGAAGGTGTCATGTGACTCGTTAGTGTTACAAGGTCTCAGGTGTGAATGGGAAGCGGGTGTGTTAATTTGGTGTTATCGCTCTCACTCTCTCATACTGGTCACTGAAAGTTCAACATGGCAAAGAACTCTGAGGATCTGAATAAAATAGTTTTTGCTCTACATAAAGATGGCCTAGGCTATAAGAAGATTATCAAGAACCTAAAAATTAGATGCAGCACAGTGGCCAAGACCATACAGCGGTTTAACAGGACAGGTTCCGCTCAGAACAGGCCTCGCCATGGTCGACCAAATTGAGTGCACATGCTCAGCATCATATCCAGAGGTTGTCTTTGGGAAATAGATGTATGAGTGCTGCCAGCATTGCTGCAGAGGTTGAAGGGGTTGGGGGTCAGCCTGTCAGTGCTCAGACCATACGCCACACACTGCATCAAATTGGTCTGCATGGCTGTTGTCCTAGAAGGAAACCTCTTCTAAAGATGATGCACAAGAAAGCCTGCAAACAGTTTGCTGAAGACAAGCAGACTAAGGACTTGGATTACTGGAACCATGTCCTGTGGTCGGATGAGACCAAGATAAACTTATTTGGTTCAGATGGTGTCAAGCGTGTGTGGCGGCAACCAGGTGAGGAGTACAAAGACAAGTGTGTCTTGCCTACAGTCAAGCATGGTGGTTAGAGTGTCATGGCCTGGGGCTGCATGAGTGCTGCCGGCACTGGGGAGCTACAGTTCATTGGGGGAACCATGAATGCCAACATTTACTGTGACATACTGAAGCAGAGCATGTTCCCCTCTCTTTGGAGACTGGGCCGCAGGGCAATACTTCAACATGATAACGACGCCAAACACACCTCCAAGACGACCACTGCCTTGCTAAAGAAGCTGAGGGTAAAGGTGATGGACTGGCAAAGCATGTCTCCAGACCTAAACCCTATTGAGCATCTGTGGGGCATCCTCAAATGGAAGGTGGAGGAGCGCAAGGTCTCTAACATCCACCAGCTCTGTGATGTCGTCATGGAGGAGTAGAAGAGGACTCCAGTGGCAACCTGTGAATCTCTGGTGAACTTCATGCCAAAGAGGGTTAAGGCAGTGCTGGAAAATAATGGTGGCCACACAAAATATTGACACTTTGGGCCCAATTTGGACATTTTCACGCAGGGGTGTACTTACTTTTGTTGCCAGCGGTTTAGACATTAATGGCTGTCTGATGAATTATTTTGAGGGACAGCAAATTTACACTGTTATACAAGCTGTACACTCACTACTTTACATTGTAGCAAAGTGTAATTTCTTCAGTGTTGTCACATGAAAAGATATAATAAAATATTTACAAAAATTTAAGGGGTGTACTCACTTTTGTGAGATACTGTTCCTTCCATACATATCTGAATTTTCATACATGTGCTTATCAACTACATATAATAATAAATTTGTGATCCGAAAAATTACTTCATCAAAACATGACATCCTCAGGAGCATGTTCTTCAGGTGCTTCTGAGGACGTCAAGTTTTGATGATGAAACACGTCAAGTGGAACTTCTGGTGTGTCATTTCCGCTCTATAGGTGGAACGCACGGCGAGGCAGTGTCCATCTTGCTAAACACATACCAGACCGATGCCTTTTTATTCATATGGAGATTTTTGTAAAGATTTTACTCGCTAACTTTTAATAAATATATGCGGTTTTTCACTATGAGAGGACTCCTCTCCTTTTCTTTCTTTTTTTTATTTACTTCTGCCAAAGAATAAAGAGAACCAGAATAAGGCGAGTATATTTTTTTAGAGAAAAAAAAGCATAACAGGCAAGGGAGGAAGGTGGATCTAGAATCCTCTTAAGTCAATTTATAAGCATTTTTATTTTCAGCAGATATGATAAAAAAAGCTTTACAAAACATTGATTATAGTGCATGTCAGTCCATTCAATGTGAAATGCTGCAGAGATGTGGATCAGTGGTTAACATATGGGGCTGAGTTCCAAGGACTGCATTCCTCAGTCCATGCTCAGATCAGGCCGGGCAGACAACCTCCCCTGAATCCGGAATTCCCGGCAAGAACTCCAGTTCTTCACTTAGGTGTTCCCGCAGAAATGGCAAGACCTCCAGTACATTCACATAGAAATCCCGAGCATTGGGAGATGTCTTGCGCTCATTCCTTTTTTCACAAGGATTAAAGATTCCAAAGCTCAGAACCCCCACCTGAGCAGAATAAAAAGCAAGAGAATGAATGCGCTTTGGCAGGAATGCTTAAAGCAATTCTGTTAGTAGATTAAACAATTGTGGCAAGAGAAAAAGAAAATAAATAATACTCATCCCATCGTCCACACTGCCATTATTCTTCACTCCAAGAACTCCATGAAAAAAAAATGTATTCTCCCATGTGGAGCTGTATGGGTGAACTGCTTGTTTTGTCTATGGGCGCACCGAAAAGCTATACTTACCCAATCCTTCGATACCCCGGAAAACAGCGCTCCCCCATGTCCAGCAGTGGACTGTTCCTGCCACCCACCTATCCAGAGTCGGTCTATGGGTGTGATGACGTCCGGAACAGTCCATTCACAAGACCGCTAGTGTGAAGGGGGCAGGAGCATCAGGGACCAGTCTTGCGATTGGAGGATGGGCGGATTAGGTACGTATATCTCCGCTCTGCAATCCCCTACCAGGGATCTCCAAACTCTAGCCCTCCAGCTGTTGCGGAACTACACGTCCCATGAAGCATTGTAAAACTCTGACAATCACAGACATGACTAGGCATGAGGGGAATTGTAGTTCCTGAAACAACTGGAGGGCCGTAGTTTGGAGACCCCTGCGCCTAGACAAAAATGAGGAGTCAACCCATGCAGTGCGAGTACAGCCCCACTGCATGTTTTTTTTTTTTTTTTAAAGTTACCACTGCCGAAAAGATATTCAGCATCTGAAGCTTCTGGGTATGTTAAAGGTCGGTGTCCCTCACCATGTACCATGATTCCTTCTGATTGTAGGGGCCGGCTGATGGAACCACAAAGCAAAGCGGGATCCCAGGTATCTGACACTCCCAGTGTGAAGTGTGTAGAAGGCTTAAAGTGTTATTAATCCCAAAACCAATTTTAATTTAAGCAGTTACAGCAGTTTTGTTCCTTTTGGGATAAAAGTTTTACATCAATAAAAGCTGATCATTGTAAGCAGGGTCAGTGTTAAATGGTTTGTCTCAACCCTTCAACTGCCACCTTTGCTGGACAGCTTGAGCTGTTAAAGTTGAAAAATAACAGACTTTAACTGGGCCACCCGGCGACATCACCAGGTGCCACCACCCCTTAGCTATTTAGGAACTATCACAAGGCAGTTGGCGCAAGCAGAGCTTTTTTTTTTTTTGGGGCCGGCGGACATCATGATTGATGATGGATCTATAGCAGGGGACAGTGTTTTTTATTTTTTAATAAAGGAATTGTCAAAAACTTGTTTTGTCTTTACTCACTTTTTTGGTGAAGAGGTACCCATACTTATTCACATGGGGGGAGGGAGGGGCGGGATCTGAGGGCCCCCTTGTTAAAGGGGGTGTCCAGATTCTAATAAGCCCCCTGCCTACAGACCCCCACAACCACCTGCCAGGGTTGGGGAGGCAGGGTATGGTTCAGGTGGGGGGGGGGGACGCTCACTCATGCCCTCTCTTTCCTGACCTGCAAAACGCATGTAAAAACACTTGTGTTTTTGGTGCAGGTCCATTGAGGTCTATTACATGCAAAATGCAATCTGCTGCGGGGAAAAAAGTCCCTGACCCTTTCCAAAACCGCAGCAGCTGAAAAACGCATAGATGTGATTGTGTGCCATAAGAAACTATGTTCAATTATTATTATTATTATACACGATTTATATAGCGCCAACAGTTTACGCAGCGCTTTACAATGTATAGGGGGGACAACACAATTACAGTACAGTTCAATACAAAAGGTACAGGAGGGCCCTGCTGGTAGAGCTTACATTCTAAAGGGAGGCGGTTGTGGTACAAAAGCTAATAGCTGCAAAGAATGATTTGATGGGGGTGGCCCGGGGATAGTTGTTAGGTGGGTGTGGGATAGGCTTCCCTGAATAAGTGAGTTTTCAGGGATCTCCTAAAGGTGGACAGGCTAGGGGCTGATCGGACACACCGGGGCAGGGAGTTCCAGAGGATGGGAGAGGCTCTGGAGAAGTCCTGAAGGCGACCATTGGAGGAGGTAACAGGGGAGCTAGAGAGCAGGAGGTCCTGGGAGGAGCGGAGGGGACGATTTGGGTGATATCTGCAGATGAGGTTGGTAATGTAGATGGGGGCGATGTTGTGAATGGCCTTGTATGTTCTGGTTAGTATTTTGAAATTTATACAGTGGGGTAGGGGAGGCCAGTGAAGGGATTGGCAGCGAGGAGCAGCAGTCACGGATCGGTTACTGAGGTGTATTAGTCTAGCAGCAGAATGAACTGTAAAATAAAACAGTTAAATGAACTGTAGTGCGTTTCTGCAAACTACAAAACGCACTAAAAAACGCATAGGGGTGAACCTAGGGTAAAAGATTCGATTTCCCATCAATTTTAGTCTCAATGGTCATCAAGAAAGAGGGTGAATTTCTCCAGTAGGAGACACACATACCAATGATAACCTGATAGAGGTTCTCAGCCATCGCTACTCTATCCAAAACGTACATTATAACCTAAAGATTTTTTTAATTTAGATTTGGGTAGAATGTAGAGGGATAGAGGGGAAATCTTTCAATGGTGACACTAGTTCTAATGACAGCCAGGGATTCCCACACTATGGAGAGATTTCTTCCCACTTCTTGTTTTGGCTATAGGACAGGAATTGATGAGAAATTTCACCAATGGGACACAGAGGGCAAAAAAGAAATAAAAAATATGACAGGGGTTATAACCCTCCCTCATCCCACCAACCTCCATCAATAACAGAATAATCACTTTTGCATTGACCGACCTTATAAGCAGCCAACCTGCCATCATGCAGGAAAGATACAAATGCTGTAAGGTCACATTACTTTGCATTTTGCAATCCTGTTCACATTTATGAGACGGTCTATCAGCGCATTTGCTTTCCTTCCACATTTTTATTGGCTGCTTTTTGTGGTCAAATTGCCTGTCTTGAGTCTCACCTGGAAGAATCTTCTCCTCTTCCTCAAATCAACGAAGAGAGATCCACCTGATTCTCCTGTGAAAGGAGGCAAGAAAGTGGCAGTTAGTTACAGGTGTCTTTGTGCCTTGAAAAAGTATTCATACCCCTTTGAAATTTTCCACATTTTGTCATATTACAACCAAAAATGTAAATGTATTTTATTGGGATTTTATGTGATGGACCAACACAAAGTGGCTCATAATTGTGAAGTGGAAGGAAAATGATAAATGGTTCAATTTTTTTTTACAAATAAATATGTGAAAAAGTGTGGCGTACATTTGTATTCAGCCTCTCTGAGTCAATACTTTGTAGAATTACCTTTTGCTTCAATTACAGCTGCAAGTCTTTTTGGGGATGTCTCTACCAGCTTTGCACATCTAGAGACTGAGTGACATTTTGCCCATTCAGCTCAAGCTCTGTCAGATTGGATGGAGAGCGTCTGTGAACAGCAATTTTCAAGTCTTGCCACAGATTCTCAATTGGATTTAGGTCTGGACAATGACTTGCCCATTCTAACACATGAATAAGCTTTGATCCAAACCATTCCATTGTAGCTCTGGCTGTATGTTTAGGGTCGTTGTCCTGCTGGAAGGTGAACCTCCGCCCCAGTCTTAAGTCTTTTGCAGACTCCAACAGGTTTTCTTTTAAAGCCTCGTACACACGGTCGGACTTCCATCTGACTTTTCTGTGTTTTTTTGTCCGAACGGAGTTGGTCGGAAACACCCATAGCATACACACCACAGGACTTTTCTGCAAACTTTCCCAAAACTTGTTCCAACATCACATGGTTTTTCTGCTCTTTTCTGCTCTTTCCCGCCACCCTTTGGTCAACTTCTGCTATTGTTGGTCGATTTTAACATTAGTTGTTTTGTCCATCGTACAAAAGTCCGATGGTTTTCTGTACACACGGTCGGACTTTGCTCCATCGGACTTTTGTTGGCCAAAAGTTTGTCCGTTTTCAGACCCAATTTCTGTCCGATGAAAACAAAAAAAAAGCCAAAAAAGTTTGTCTGATGGAGCGTACACACGGTCAGATTGTTGGTCCAACTTGCTCAAAATGAAGTTTGTTGGCCAAAAGTCCGACCGTGTGTACGGGACTTAACAAAAGTTGGGTCTGCAAACAGACAAACTTTTGGCCAACAAAAGTCCGATGGAGCAAAGTCCGACCGTGTGTACAGAAAACCATCGGACTTTTGTCCGATGGACAAAACAACTAATGTTAAAATCAACCAACAATAGCAGAAGTTGACCAAAGGGTGGCGGTAAAGAGCAGAAAAACCACATGATGTTGGAACAAGTTTTGGGAAAGTTTGCAGAAAAGTCCTGTGGTGTGTATGCTATGGGTGTGCCCGGCCAACTCCGTTGGGACAAAAAAACACGGAAAAGTCCGATGGAAGTCCGACCGTGTGTATGGGGCTTAAGATTGCCCTGTATTTGGCTCCATCCATCTTCCCATCAACTCTGACCAGCTTTAGGGTCGTTGTCCTGCTGGAAGGTGAACCTCCGCCCCAGTCTCAAGTCTTTTGCAGACTCTAAAGCCTCGTACACACAAACAGATTTTCGGACGACCGTTCGTCTGTTTTTCGTTGCATGCTAGTCTCATGTTGAAAGTGAAGAGGTGTCACCATAAGAAAATTCTCGTACGACCGAATATAACGTCAGAAGTGACATAATGTGTTGACTACTTTTGTATGTGTTCTTTCGTTTCTGAGCATGCGTAGTCTTGCTCTTATGATTTTTTTCATACGAAAACCGTACTGATTAAACGAAAATCGGATGTTGAGTTCACATACGACAAAACTTTTATAGTCTGCACATCCAGCTTTTGTCTGACGAAAAACAGGAATCGGCTGTGAAAAGCACCATACTAACGATCCCAAAATCCTTAGTCGGACAAAGTTTTACTACCGATTTTCGTATCGTTTGTACGGGCCTTAACAAGTTTTCTTCTAAGATTGCCTTGTATTTGGCTCCATCCATCTTCTAATAAACTCTGACCAGCTTCCCTGTCCCTGCTGAAGAAAAGCATCTCCACGACATGATGCTGCCACCACCATGTTTCACGGTGGGGATGGTGTGTTCAAGGTGATGTGCAGTGTTAGTTTTCCGCCACACATAGCGTTTTGCTTTTAGGCCAGAAAATTCAATTTTGCTCTCATCTGACCAGAGCACCTTCTTCCACATGGTTGCTGTGTCCCCCACATGGCTTCTCACAAACTGCAAACAGGACTTCTTATGGCTTTCTTTCATCAATGGATTTCTGCTTGCCACTCTTCCATAAAGGCCAGATTTGTGGAGAAGCACGACTAATAGTTGTCCTGTGGACAGATTCTCCCACCTGAGCTGTGGATATCTGCAACTCCTACAGAGTTACCATGGGCCTCTTGGCTGCTTCTCTGATGAATGCTCTCCTTGCCCGGCCTGTCAGTTTAGGTGGACGGCCATGTCTTGGTAGGTTTGCAGTTGTGCCATACACTTAATTTTCCTGATGATGGTTTCAACAGTGCTCCATGAAATGGTCAAAGCATGGGATATTGTTTTTTATAACCTAACCCTGCTTTAAACTTCTCTACAATTTTATCCCCGACCTGTCTGATGTGTTCCTTGGCCTTCTTGATGCTGTTTGTTCACTAAGGTTCTCTAAAAAAACACTGAGGGCTTCACAGAACAGCTGTATTTATACTGAGATTAAATTACACACAAGTGGACTTTATTTACTAATTAGGTGACTTCTGTAGACAATTGGTTCCACTAGATTTTAGTTAGGGGTATCAGAGTAAAGGGGGCTGAATACAAATGCACCCCACACTTTTCAGATATTTATTTGTAAACAATTTGGAAAACCATTTATCATTTTCCTTCTACTTCACAATTACGTGCCACTTTGTGTTGGTGTATCACATAAAATCCCAATAAAATACATCTAAGTTTTTGGTTGTAACATGACAAAATGAGGAAAATTTCAAGGGGTATGAATACTTTTTTTTAAGTCTATCTATCTATCTATCTATCTATCTATCTATAATCAGGGCAAAGTGACAGGTTCTCTTGACAGATCACACCCCCCCTCTTATCCCCAACCACCCACCTATGAACATTCCCCTATGAGCATGTGACCTTCTCACCCTTAAGCAGACCATAGACAGATCGGAATTCCTACTGAACTGGCTAAATTTAATCTGTCTATGGGCAGGCTGGTTGTACTGAAGTTGATCCATTGACCGATTTCAGTACAACCAGCCTGTCTGGTTGTTTTCACTTAATCACTGCTGGTGGCTATAGCCGGCAGCAGTGATCATTGCATTCTGACAGCGGGGAAGGCTCCCTGCAGGCAGAACACAATAACACAATAGCACTGCGGGAGAGATTCCTCAATCAAACTGACTGTTTTTGATGGGGGAATTGAGCAATTTTCTTTCCTTCAACCCATGGTTGACACGTTTCGCTCTGTGACTAGCGCTTACTCATTACCCCATTCATATTAACAAAGATATTCCCATGAGATTATATGTGTATTTAACATATTTTCTGCATATTAACCTGTGAAAGCCTCATTTATGTACAC